>PVJH01015659.1:0-52801 GCA_004026705.1 Nesogale talazaci | reverse complement strand
TATTCCTATGCCCTTGCCCTGCATTATTCTCTCTGTATTTATTTTCTGCTTACCCACCTAAAAATGAACTGCTAAATAGAGGAAATCCCAGCTGTTTCTTTACTATATTCAGCTTCTATCCCAGTATAGGAGTCGCTCCATAAATTCCTATTGAATAAATCATATAGCAGAGGCACTAGGAAAAGTAACAATTAATGTAATGGGAGAATCATAAACTTCCTTTAGAATGATTACAAGACAAGCTTTTAAATAAAACCTGATAAAACACAGTGAAATACTCTATTCACTAGACTAAAATTTTTCCTTCAATAAATAGTTTCATTTCCCCCAAGTAATTTTAAATGAGAAATACATAGCTGTTTAAAATTCTCATAACCACTCTTATCTTAAATATTGGAAAAAATGTTTTCTACCTTAGCACCACTCCTCTGTCATGCAAAATAAATATATATTCAATGTTTCTGAACACAACCAGTCTTCCATTTCAAAAGTAATTTTATAACTGGAATACATAATCAATTTACATAGCCAAGTCAAATTGAAGTCTAAAATCTAATGGCAAGCATGCAAAGTAAGATTTCTAAAGCTTAAAAGCTATAATTAAGGAAGGAGATATTGTACTTGTTTGTCTTTCAGAAAACCTCTCCCTCTTTTGTCCTCTGTATTTTATCTCCTTGGTATAGCAGCTGTCTATCTTTATTTCTTTATTCATATTGCAAGTTCATGTTTTTCTCCAATGAGTTTTCTCTTGCAAATCATGGACAATATTTGTGAAAATTCATCGTGGAGTGGTATTTCATAACAATATATTCAGCTCCTTCTGTTGCATTCTTTTAACTTCAATAAAGGCTGAAAACTTTCAGCTTGAGGTGCCAACATTAAAATAAAAGATTAAGTGTAGTTTAAGGCTGAAATTGCCTAGATGCCATATGAATTGCTTTCAAATTTCCTTAGAAATATTGTTTTAACTTTCACCCCTCATTTGAAACTGTGACAATTTAAGGTGAATTATATTAAAAATATAGAATCTAGGGAGGAGAACTATCACTTTCTCTCATAATTAGGAAACACATTTAACCTGATAGCTTCATGATACAAGCGTTTGCATGTTTTAAGTGTGCCCTCTAGGAGCTCATTTTACTTTCAAAGGGAAGTCCAATAAAGAGCTGCCATTTACGCAGGATTGGCAAAATGAAGACTTTGGCCTTACTTGAAAGAGCGGGTGCACTAAAAGAGACAAAGATATTCTTAAGGATCTCTTAAAATATTGAAAAGGGATGTAAACTATACTATGTCTGAAAATGACAGAACAAATAAAATTCAGTAGCCCTAAGACTTGGAGCTAAATTTGATGTACTATGGCTTCTAAAATATTCATTTGATATTGTGTACCTGGGTTGAAAACAGACTAAATAGACAAAAGTATTTTATGCTTAATATCTAAATTGAGCTTCCACTTTCCCTGTCTCCTTCTTCTTCTTTACTCAGCATTCAAATACCAATTACTGAGTAATTGATTGAATATATATATATATATATATGTATATATATAATAGAAAACGTAATGACCAATGGTCAAGTGTCATTGTGTTAGGCTGTGTTGTCTAAAGAAACAAATCCAGGACCCTCATCTCTATATAAGAAAGAGCTTTATTCAAGAAGCAATTATATGTCAAGAAAGCACCCAAGCTCAGTCCAGCTCAAGTCTATAGAGCTGATGGCAGTCCATAATCCTTCTTCCCCCTCACATTGCCACATGTCAGTGATGCAACATGGTGAGCCAGGACACAGGGTGAACACCGCCTCGTGGGTGCAAAGTTGCATAGATACATGATTGGTGGGAACATCATAGGGATCCAGCAGCTCTCAGGGTCCGAAGACTCACAGGGAGTCACCCATTGAGGCAGACGGAGCCAGCAGGTAGGAAGGCAGAGGAGCTGAGAGAGTGCAGTTTCCAGAGTCCCTCACTCTTATACAAAAGGCAAGACCTTCTAGTAAGTGTCTGTCATCAAGGCACGAATTCATTAACACATTTGACTCCACCTCTAGCCAGGAGAATGTTCTTGACATAGAATCATGCAGTGATCACAATCACTTAT
Organism: Nesogale talazaci; assembly: GCA_004026705.1. NCBI lineage: Eukaryota > Metazoa > Chordata > Mammalia > Afrosoricida > Tenrecidae > Nesogale > Nesogale talazaci. The sequence goes on along the minus strand of PVJH01015659.1, from coordinate 50,702 downwards.
AATTAAAGGTCGTACAGAGGGCAATTTTTAAAATAATAGTGCATAGCTAGGAATTTCAATTCAACATTGATATTTTATATATTCCTAAGTGAATCGTTAACCCACTTCTGAAATAATTATTTGGCTTAATGACTCAATCGTGGTTATTTGAACTTTTGTTTTCTTTTACTTTTAAAAAATCAACTGCAGGTGACTCAAACGGAAAATACAGGATGTGTGAAAGGATTCTGGCCTAAGCTTTATATTAAGAAATGTTATATACACATTTTATGCAGAGTATAAGGACCATTATATGGTTTGAAGCAAGGGAAGTCACAGTTGCACCCCAGTAAGTTCCTGTAACTGAGGTATTGGACAGCCAACCACAAGGTCCGTGGTTTAAAAGTCACCAGTTGCTCCTGGAGAAAGAGGGAGCTGTTTGCTCCCATGATAATTTACAATCCCAGAAACCCAGAGTAGCTGTTATGTTCAGCACTGCATATATAGACTTTCAATGTATTGGAAGATTTTTAGTTTCATGTTAGGAAAATTTTGAGTTTAAGTTTTTGTTATTTTGTGTAGTTAATAATAGTCACAGTGCAAGGTGATGCCATAATAAATGTACTTAGTGTATGTCATTGCTAACTATTTCCTGACAGAAACATTGGATGTGGGAGATCAGCGTCTAAATGCAAAATTTGCTGAGCGCCTGGAACTTTACTTAACTTAGGTAAACCAGAACCCACTTCCATTGTGCTCAGTCCAACTCACAGCGACCCTGTACAGCAGCGTTGAACTTCTCCATAAGTTTTCCAAGACTATAAATCTTGCCCCCGAGGAGCATGAATGAGCTCCAACTCTTGACCTCACAGTTAGCAGACCAATGCATAACCCATGGTAGTACACCACCAGGGCTCCTTTGAGGGTATAGAGTAATGCATAATTCAGTCACAGATATACTGAACAAGTAGACACAGACCTTGTATTCAAGAAACATGATCAGTGCAGTCACACTGGAAATCAGAATCAAGAGGCTGCTATTACATAGAATCCTACCTAGTTTGGAGAATGAAGAGGCCTACCTTATCCTATGATGAAAAGAAAAGTAGGTCATCAAGCAGACAGTGAAGAAAATTCACTTTCAATTCTGCTAACAGCATTGTCACTGTTTTGCTTACTGTTATATAAAACACTACTCACTGCCACTGAGTTGGATTCTGATTCTCTATGACCTTGTAAGGTAGGGTACAACTGCCGCTGTGAGTGTCCAAGAATATAATTGTATCCAGGATAACAAAATCATCACTAACTATAGTTTTTGTGGATTTTCCCATACAATATTCCATAAATGGAGCCATCTTCTGAGAGACAAAATGCTATTTTCTTTATGTAGTTCAATGTGTACATATGTATTCATATGTATGCATATATAGAATCACTCATATACTTGACAGTGTATAGCCTGCATTCTGGGACACAGCCTAATCCTTCTTTCCTTTTCCTGTGGAGACATAAACAGTACTCTCCCTTTGTGTGTGTTAGTTTCCCATTTCCCATCACCCCCCTTTTTTTTAAGCTGAGTTATGTTGACTCCTTTCCCAGAAGAAGGCAATACAGAGGATAGGACAGAAGATATCGCTGGAGTCTGTCCAGACTACACAGGAGTGAACTAAGAGGGAGTGCGGGAAAGAGTCGATCTCATCATGGCTCACCAAGACCTGGGACATTTCGACATTCCCTCTACAGGGGACAGCACTGGAGATACTATGTGGAAAGTGTGCTCGCTTGGTCCCATGCAGAGCAGGGTGAAAGGCAAAGGGAGTGCAAGAAGGCAGCAAGGGGAGCCAAGTAACCAAGTCCCTGAGGAATCCTGAAAACAGACTTCTGACTTGGGGGAGAAGCGTTGGTACCTCTTCAGACGTGATCAGAAAACATACATGAGGGGCAACAGACAGACTTGTCACTATTGTTTTTTTTCCCCTTGTTTTGTTTGTTTTTCTTTTGTCTGATATCTATATAAGATAGGTAGCATGAACAATCCTGAGGAGAAAACAATGGGATCGTCAGGCTCTGGGGGAACACGGGAGAAGAGGGGGCATGAAGGGTGAATAGGGGACTAACAAACCAGGGATGAGGGAACAAAAAGAGATCTAAAACTGATGGTGAGTATAGTGCCTGGTGGAGTTTAATCAAGTGTATTGTATCCGAGAGGAGTTACTGAAAGTTGAATGGAGGATGAGCATGATAATGGGATGGGAGGAAAGTGAAAAGAAATAGAGAAAAGAAATAGGAGGCAAGAGCCATTTATAGAGGTACAGATGTAGGCATGTATATATGTAAATATATTATAATGAAAGGGATAGAGGCCAGTGTACAAGTTTTTGCATGCTAAGTAATAAGGTAGTAAATAGTCATTGAGCCTCTATTCAAGGTCTCTATAACACAAGAACACTTTGTTCTAATATCTTGGCACTCAGATCACTGAAGACAAAATGAGTGCATAAGCAAATGTGGTGAAGACAGTGGATGGTGCTTGGCTATCAATATATAGTGTCTGCGGTGTTAAAGACTTAAAGTTAAACAAACAGCTATCCAACAGGGAAGCAAATAATCCCACATGGAAGCACACCCATCTGTATGATTATGAGGTATCAATGGGATTGGGTATCAGGTATCAAAGGATCCAAAACAAACAACTATATTGATGTGAAGGATGGAGTTTGGAATGGATACACAAAGTCCATCTGTAGACAACTGAATATCCTCCCCACAGAAAGGTTATAAGAAAGGGATGATTCTACACTGATTCAAGGTCCAGTATAGCACTGCTGAAACAGACATCATTCCTATAGTTCCTGAATACTTCCTACCCACCCCACTCCCCTGCCACTACCTTGACCCAGTTCTACTTTGCAAATCTGGCTAAACCAGAGGACACACATTGGTACAGATAAGGGCTCTCACATGGAATTTAGGACAGATAACCCCCTGATGCTAGAAGTAGCAATATCATAAGTGGAAAGAGAAGGGGGAGAAAGGGGAAACCCATCAAAGATGTATAAACCCCCCCCCTTTAGAAGGACAAATAACAGAAAAGTTGGTGAAGGGGGACAATGGGGAGTGTAAGATATGAAATAATAATAGCAATATATAATTGATCAAGAATTCATGAGAGTGGGATTATGGGATAGGGAGGGGGCCGGAAAGAGGAGCTTATAACCAAGGGATCAAATAGAAAATATTCTGGAAATGATGATGTCAAAGTGTACAAATATACTTGATACAATTGCTCTATGGAATGTTATAAAACTATAAGAACTTCCAATAAAATGATTTTAAAATATAATAATACATAATATAAAAATGATATTTTAAAATATGTCATTCTATATGCTATCCTATTTTAAAGGGACCCAGGTGGTGTTATACTATGAACATGGAATGATAACGTCATTAGAGGGTCAAACTCACTAGCCACTGCACCAGGAGAAAGAGGAGTTAGTTTCCTCTGATAAAGATTTACAGTCCCAGAAACTATATGCCGATATTGAATTGCTATGACATTTCCCTCCCAAATTTTAAGTGTTTATTCCATTGGATTGCAGTGTGAAGTGGTCATTCTTTTAGACAGCATTGTCCATCCCTATCATCTAGTAATTTACTGGGATGTTCCTGCTAATTTTCTTCAGGGTATAATGTTTCACATATATTTATGAGCAAGATTTTTCACAGACCTCATAGTGTTGATATTTGTTGGGCATGTTCCTTCTCTTGTGCCGCTAACTTCTCCCTCTATATGCTATAAACCCACGGAGAAAGGCTGGGGCCTCGATTTTTCTGAAGAGAGCTTACTCTACCCAGAAAGATAGCAGGAACATTGCTATGTTCTCAGGAGCTGCCACTACACTGAAGTCCTGCTGTTTCCACAGAACAGCACCCATCACATTCTTCCTTCTCTACCCAACCTATGTAGTCTGACAGTGTCTTCCACAGTTGAATCACCATGCTGCATGTTACTTCCAGAAAGGAGGAAGAAAGAGGCTGGATGACTAGATGCACCTGGGCAACAGACCTCATCCTAGCACCAGAGTCACCATTCCCTCCAGAAAATGCAGGCTGTCCCACAAGCCCAAGCTGTTGCTATGATTAGTGTGCTTCCAGGAAGCATTTTAGATTCTGGAATAATAGACTTCCAACAGTAATCCTGTTCAGAGTCTCAGGCATGCTTGTTCAAACACGTTGGAACAACAGCCACACTTATACCTTATGCTTCTCTTGGTTTTATTATTTGTGACTTATATTATTTCTTAATAATGAGATTTTTGACAAAGATGGTTTTGTGAACATGTTTTCATGCTAATTCATTCTCTTTACTATCCAGAAAGTTCTCATTCATGTAAGTTCATTATTAATATTACAGTTTTTCAGCCTCACTGCATGAGACATGTTATCAGGAAAGACCAAACAAACAAAAACAGAACCAATCCACTGCCATCGAGTCAATTTTGACTGACAGTGACCCCCTATGACAAGGGAGAAGACCCTTGCCAACCGCTCGAGTTGAAAAGCCTCATCTTTCCCCTTTTGTGGTGTTGGTGGTTCTGAGCTGCTGACCTTTTAGTAAGCAACCCAGTGGACAACTGCCACACGCCTAGGATGCCTTAACCAGTCTCTGGGAAAGGACACCAAGGGGTTAGGGAAAAAAGGAAGACCAATGACAAGATGAATCGACACTGTGGCTACAATATAATGGGCTCAAATCCAAGTGTAGGGATGGCACCAAAGACAGTGGCGATTCCTTCTATTCTATACAAGGTTGCTGTTGGTGAGAATGGATTTGAGGGATTTTATCTCAACACAACAGTTGAGATCAACACTTGAAAACATCCATTTCCACCCTGCCCTACTCCAAGCTCACTCCTCCCTAATGAGTCATTGCTGACAACTTCTCATCAGCTCATGGATGTTGGTGATGTTGGAGGAGCCACCGGGTCTGTTTCGACTCAGACTGACATCACGCACGACAGAAGGAAGAGAAACCAGTCCTGTACCATCCTCACAGGTATTCTTATAGTTGAGCTCATCGCTGCAGCAGTATCATTCCATTTGTTCCAGATCCTTCCTCTTTTTCAATGCCTTTAACAAGTATGATGCCCTTCTCCAGTGACTGGTCTTTCGTGACAACATGTTCAAAGTACTAAGACAAAGTCTCACCATCTTTGCCTTGAAGGCGCATTCTGGTTACCTCTTGGCAGAGAGGTAAGAATTCACAGACTTTAGGTCTTAGACAATAAAGCCCTTACAATGACATTTGCAAGATGCTTTAGCCTGGATAAGCTATTGAGTGTTCCCAAGCATAATTTACAAAATAAGGATGGCCCCGTGCATGTGTTGCACACATTTCATGCGAGACTCCATGAATATATTGTAAACATTACAGGAGAGACGATCTGAAAAGATGCCTAGCACACTGATTGATGGCACCACCATAGGCTTTCAGGTAGTGGTTGCTATTATTTGTTGTTTTATATCTCTAAGACCTAATTTGTTCTTTTTGAATCAAATTTTTTAAATAGCATCAAGGTGACTTGTTCTTTAAAGGAAAGACATCAACTTTGTGGTGTGAATAAAACAACTCTCTCTGAATCTCATTTGTTCTAAGATACGTCTTAAAAAAAAATCGTAAGGCAGACTTGCTACCAGAAGACACAGTCTGCCCCAATAATAACAACTCATAAAATATTAATTAAATGATAAGGAAAAGTTTTTTTATTGATGGCTAAAAAAACAACTCTTTGGAGTCCCATAGATATCTTAAGTAGTATTTGTCTGAATGCTAAATTCCAAAATATATTTAGTCATTAAATTTAGCAGACGTCAAACTAGAGATTTCAATTTCACTAGCCTATTAATGTTTAAAATTTATTTAGATATTGGATTTTTTGTTTCTCTGGTTGTATGCTGCTAAACTGATGGTCAGTAAACTCAAAATTTATGTTTTCCACAGGCAAAAAAGGAATAAGAAAACAACCAATACAAATTTTTATAATTAAACTTTCTTAGATTAGGAGGTCATAAAATAAAGACCAGTCAACTATAATCACAAAATATTTTACTGAGTTTTTTTTTCTGGGCAAAGATCTGAGCTGTGAGACATTAGAGATTGTAAAGATATGATCATACCCCTGAATGAGATCTAATTCATACAAGAAGAACTTCAGAACTGTAGGATGATGGAATTCCAGGTAGAAATTTTAGGAGACTATTTGGAGCATTCATCAAATTAGCATCAGACCATTAAATTCACACAAGCATGTTTTTGAGATGCGATTGGAAAGTAGGTTGAGGTCAGGCTATACAAGGCTAAAGTAATGATTTCTTTATTTAAACCATCTAGAGCCCTTTTCGGTGAATGTGGTATTAAATTACCAAGGCAGCAATAAAAAGAAAGTTAAAACAAAAAGGAGAGAATCAATCTGAAGGGTTGAGTTGATAGCTGTATCCATTTTTATCCTGAGGGTATAGGTCAATTTTGGATACGGCAAGCACTGGAAACTCCAACCTTGAGTGGAAATTTCTGTGAATGCCACTTTGAGTGGTTGGGAGGATAGGAGACATTTTGGAAGAGATTTTGGTTGCTTCAAATGCATACCAGACCCATGATTCCCTCAGGAATACCCCCACCCCCCTTAATACAGAGGCGTGAGTGGGAGATGAAAAATATTGACAGGTCTCGTCAGGAAAGTATAACAAACAGGTTGCATTTTCACAAGACATGTTTTCATGTTTTAGAGTGTAGGACACACCAGTGGGAAGTGTTGGCAGAATACACGTTCTTGGATTAAAATGCTACCAAGTCATTGTCAAACAAGGGCAGAGAGAGCAGTGACAGAGCTTCAGTGAGGCTTCAACCTAACACAGCTCTTGCTTCTCACTGCTGATTATATTTCCTCTTAGGGATGCAAAGGAAAGTATTTCCATGGTCAGTCTCCTAAATGTTGATTCTACAAATTCTATCTGTTTTTTCTTGCGTCTGGTTTCTCCAGAACAATTGATGATTTGCATGGAGATTTCTTTACCAATTTCTTCCTAAGCTTTAAGCAATGTTTTATCCCTAGGTAATCCTCGGGAGGGCTCAATCATCTAGCCAATTTTGTTTACCAGATTTTCAATTTATAATTGCCTCTATCGTTTATGTGATGAACCTGTTTGTTTACTTTTTCAAATGTCTTTTCAGAGATTTTATAACTTTTGTTGTGAGAGGGGTGGATGCACGGGCTCTACGCAACATAATGACACCATATTTTGGTTAGTTAGCTGGCATAGAGTCTATTCCAACCAGGATTTGTAACTGACCCAGTCCAATTCCACCTTTTCCCATTATACACACACACACACACACACACACACACACACACATTTTTTTAATGGCATCACTGCCCTGGTGGGAGTAGGAAGCCCAGCCATGGTCCAGGAAAGCTGCTGCTGGATTTGAACCGTCAACTCTGTGGGCTGCAGTCCCACACACAACCACTGTGCCACCAGGTTCAGCCCCCAGACACCTATATTTTAACCAGATCCCTGCACCTTCCCTGGGGATCTAGTTCAAATGTTGGTGTGGAGTCCGTTTGGCTGGTGTAGAAATGCAACTTCTCAGCAAGTGTTCTAACTGGAATGAACTGCTGCACACCTCTGATTCCAATGTCTGATGACGCTGTATATGCAGAGTGGAACTCTTCCATAGGACTTTTAGAGCTGTGAACTTTCAGAAGCAAATCTCTAGCTCTGTCTTCTAAGGTACTTCCGGGTATGTTCCAACAGTCATTCTTGGAGCTAGCAGTAGAGAGTATTGAATTTTTTTTTCCAGTAAGTGATTTCTAATTATTCCAGTAAAGGGAAAGGTTTTCTTTGTTTTAGCCCACCATTTACCTCATGATCAGAACTACAATTATCCCCTGTTCTCAACTTTCCTACTCTGTGTTGCCCTAGAGAGTCTCAGGTAAACTTCATCTAAGAATTCAAGCCTTGGTTTCTCTCACATTGGCTCAAGAATCGTCACCTTAATTTGCTTTGCTCAAATGAGTATCACAAAGCACGGATCAGTCAGAGGTCTACATGTATTTTCACACTGAGGCTTATCCACTTGAAGCACTCCTTCTTGAAACCCACCAGTGATGCTGCAAACTCTATCCTGCTGGAAGGAGAGAACACCTGGAGCACTCTTGAGGATGGCATTTCTTATAAAGAGAGAATGTACAAGCAGAGGAATAGAACCACCTGACTAAATGCAGCAACATGAATGAGCCCAGGCAAAATTGTGAGCAACAGAACATCCACCCAGTAATCCCAGAGAAATCTTAAGAAATAATAAATCACTGTTTTTCAGTCACTACATTTTGGGACATCTTTCTGTACAGCAATAAAGAACCAAAATGTTCTGAAAAGGAAGCCCTGTTTCCAGAAAATGCACAGGGGATGATGCACAGGGGATATACATTCCTTTTCTTTTGGCCTCCTCTGTAATTTTCTCATGTCTTTTACTTTCTCCTAAAATCTGTATGACTCTCAGCCTATTAAAATCCTACATATCCTTCAAGATGTTGAGATATTAAGTATTCAGCAAAGTGATAAAGGTATTCTGTATTTCTAATATGTTTTGGCTTATATTTCTTTACTTCTCCTGAAGCAGAAAATCCCTCAGGATTTATGGTTGTCTCTATTTTCATTAGCCAGCCAGAACTACAACACTGTATCATTATTTTAAGCCCATGCAATTGTAAACTGTCGGTATGCCAAGAAAAGTGCTATTGCAGATGATTGAAGCTGTTTCAGGAGTCCATTTTCTTCTATAGCTGCCTGGGCCTTGGAATAAGTGGAAAATGGACCCAATGATAATAATTATCTCAGCCATTTATGGGTGCTTGCTATACTTTGTTAAGGCCTTTATGTACGTGATCCAAACATACCAGACCTCAGCATTCTATAGCGACAAAAGAAGGTGGCCCTGCAACCACCATGTTATTATTTTCCATCTGTCTAGCCCTGCTATTTACTCGTCTGCTCAAAAATACACTTGTCTAACTTTCATAGTGCCAATCCCCATCAGGAAGATTCTGTTCTATACAAAGAGCGTGTTCCTCCCAAAGCTTGCGATACCTTGGTCTTGGGCTTAAGAATATTCTTGGGAAGTCTTATCTCTTATCTAGCATGTTGAAAAGCAAGGATGTTGCCTTGAGGACTCACGTGTGCCTGACCTAAGCCCTGGTACTTTCAATGGCTCACATGCATGTCACAGTTGAGGCTTTGAATAAGGAAGGCCCAAGGTGCATTTGAATTGTGGTGTTGGCTAAGAATATTTAAAATACCATGGGCTGGTCAAAGGGCACAGAGTTTGGGTTTGGGGAGAAGTACAGCCAGAGGGGTCCTTAGAGGCAAGATGGTGAGACGTTGTTTTACAGATTCGGGATATGTTGTCAGATCAGACCAGTCTCTGGAGAAAGATATCAAACTCGGTAGAGGGGCAGCAAAACGGAGAAAAATCCTCAAAGAGAAGGGTTGACACAGTGACTACGACAATGGGCCCGAGGGCGAGAGCAACTGTGCAGATGGCGTAGGACTGGGCAGTGTTTCCTTCTGTGGTGCATAAGGTCACAGTGTGTTGGAACCTACAAAACAACACGGGTGGTCTGGGTTGCTAGGCCTTACTTCTTGGGATCTAAAATAGGTCACCTGGTTGAGGGACTCTCATTAAAAAGATAAAAAAAATTCCGAAGCATCAAACTCACTGCCATCTACCAATGCCTCCTAGCACACGGTAGGACTACTCCTTTGGATTTCTGAGTCTTCACTTCTTTATGGGAACAAGCAGCCTCATCTTTCATCCAGGGAGTGAATGCTCGGTTCAAACGCCTGACATTGTGGTTAGCAGCTCAATGTGTGACCTATTACAAAGCTTAAGCTCTTGAGCAACCATAACTATAGATAAATCATCTAGCATTTTCATGTTATACCCTCAGAAGCCCTATGTGAAGCTATGATTAGCATCACCTATCCCCCGTTGACAGCTGAGAATACAGAGAGGATAAATTGCCTAAGATCAAGTATCAGGTCTGTTCACATTTCTAATCTTAGAAGCACAAATCCAACTGAGGAAATTTCAGAGGTCTCATATCTATTCCTTTTGCTTACTGCTGTGGGCATTAGGTGCCACTGAGTGGGCTCTGATTCATTGCAACCCTCTGTACAACAGAAAGACACACTGCCCAGTTCTGCTCCAGTTTTACAATTACTCTTATGTCTGAGCCCATGATTGGAGCTACTGTATCAATCCATGTTGCTGAGGAGGGTCTGCCTCTGTTTTTCACTGACTCGCTACTCCACCAAGCATGACAATAAAATAGGTGAATCCATCTGCTTTCTCAAGTCTAATTTCCACCAGTGCCCAATCCCATGCCGCTAGTTAGACAACTGTGATGGGTAGGTTTGTTATGCCAACATGGCTGCAGGAGATTGATGGGTCTGTTGTGACAGCATGGCCAATGAACACATGGGATGAATTGAGGGGCAGAGATAGGAAGGGCTCAGAGAGTCCCACCCTCTCTCTTGCTTTCAGATCGTTGGATCAGACAGCTGCCTTGTTCTTCCTGTGCCTCGACCTCCAATCAACACTACCCATGGGACACCTAATCGTGGACTATGGAGCTGTGAGCTGCAGTTCCTTCAAGCCCTGCCTAACCACGCTCCTGGGGTATACATCTCTTGAGCTGGGGACTATTGGACTCTGTCATCTGGCTGACTGTTGGTGACCTGCTCTGCTGTTTGCTGCCAGTGTCCAGATAGCCTGGATTGCTCTACAGAGGACTACTCAGCGGCCCTCAAGACTTGAAGGACTGTCAGTCTTCTAGCTGTCTCACACAAGTGGATTGCACTGAGTAATTTGTACTGCTTTACAGATAATTAACTGTTTCTTTCTTATCTTATATCCCTTTCTCTATATATAGATATATAAAAAGAATTACTAATGTCCTGGTTTTATTTCTCTAAGAGAACCCTGCCTGACACAACAACAAAAGCTACTTTCATTATCAGAGAATGAATCCAGATATGGAGGGCAGAAGAGTGTGAAAGAATTGTCCGCACTAACAGTTTTATCTTGCGCATTTAGTCCCCAAAGGCCCAACAGTGTCTGTATGATTTCATTATTGTAAACAAACAAATATATGAGGTGGCTAGTATTGCTTTAAATGTCATAACCAAGAAAACGAATTCTCAGAAATGTTAAAAAAAAACAACTGCTGATCCCCACACACGTATCAGGAGTGATTGAGTGGAAACTGAGCTCATAATGACCATGTCATATTATCTCCTTGAGAAAGCATTAGAACAAAAGTAGAGAAAACATTTACATAAATTGATAACCTCTAATTTCATTTAAGAAGGAAACTTTACCTTTTATGTTATCAGATTGAAAGGAGGGAACTTTTAATATCTAGAGATAGGTATTGAGGCTTTCAATACTTAGAAAATGCAGAAGTGAACAAGCAGCTACTTAATTCAATCAGCAGAAGTGTATCCATTAATAAAAGAAAAAAAGACAAGCAGTTCACATTTATGTTCCAACATTAGTTTTATAACTCCAGGGTTCTAGCAGAAAATGAGAGAAATATTCTTTTTTATTTCTCTCCCCTGACTTAGTATTCCAGGCCCAGAAACAAACCCTGTACTCAATTTCTTCAGTAAATGCCATCTTAGCTACTGCTTATATTTCCTATTAAAATACTTTCTAATTCAGGTAATGTTTATACTCTCTCTAGGGAGAACTGACTTAATTTTTATTATGTACTTATTAAGGAACATCTTACCTTTCCAAAATGAAAATTAGGGAGGAAGGAAATAAATTAAGATGAAAAAGAAGGTATTTAATGAACCTGATATATTTGTTGGGGGAAAAGTCTCTGATACAACACATAATTAGGTCTTACTTGAATTTGCAAATGTTTGATATGCTAATGCATTCCATATAAAACTGAATCCTAGAATGTAGAGTACAAAGGAAGAGATAAAACTTTATACTATCTCCCAACCAAGTGAATACATAAATATAAATAAATGGAGAGGAAAAAGATAAGAACAGTAAAGCTGTAATTTTAATTTTATGTCCAATTCTTCAAATTTTATTTTCATTGAAAGTATTTCTCCTTCTGCTAATAGTCTTGTTTTAATTTGCTAGGCTGGCATTACACTGTATACATTAAGCTGTGTTTCTTGAAACTAGGTAATTTGTGCATATTCAAAGATGGGGACAGAAATAGCATTTTACTTTTTGCCAGAGTTATATAGGAGTTTTATGCTTTATAGTTATTGATGAGAACTGCAACACATAATAATTTACAGGAAATGGAACACATACAAGAGATTACAAAGATTCATGGACATTTTATATTATTAAACTGTTAATGCATACTTTTCCAGTTCTTTTTTACACCCAAAATAAACTTGTACTAACTTGTCATAACCTAGCTAAACCAGATCTACTTTGAGACACTAAGAAGGATAAAATAACATTTTGAATAGAGCCCCTATTGGAGTAGTTTGAGTGCTGCCAAAATCAGAACAAGAGCTAACATCCAATTTGTGTTAAAGCTTGGGGGGAAGAAGGGCAAAATCACCGAAGGTTGACTACAAGTTGATGGGAACAAGGCCCCAAGTCAATCGACAGTTTACAAATAGACAACTGGCTTCAAGAATGGGTCAGAAAATGCCGAGGAGAAAACCTCAGGGACAAGCCATCCACCACAATTTGTGAGGAGAAGTATCAGGTTGTCCATGCACTAATTGAAGAGGAATAATGAGTACTAGCAAAGACAATGGCCAACACCATAGACTTATCCCATTCCTTAGCTTACACTCTACTGACTGACGGTCAAGGTGAAGCAGGCTTTCTGCTCAATGGATGCTGTGACTCTTCTATTCAGTTCAGCTGCAGACACGAGCTGATCTCTCCATGGAAATTCTAAACGGGTCAGATAAAAATCCAGAGGCATTTCTAGGAATAATTGTCAGAGAGTCGGAAGCACAGGTTTACAGGTACATGCCTGAAAGAAAAGAATCATCACAGCAATGGCTACCTAGAGGAGGAAATGGTCTGTGGCGAGCATAGGTCATGACAACAATTCTGGGGGAAGACTTGAGGCATTTTGCTTGTTGACATTCTAAAAGGTGAAAGAAGAATAGCATCTGCTTAGTGTGAAACAGTTTTTTTGAGAAAGTTAGCTAAAGCTTTAGCAAAAAAAAAAAAAAAAAAAAACTCAGGAAACCTGCACAGGACAGTCCTTTTCTACCATGACAGTGTTCCTGCTCATTCGTCTTCAAATGTGCACCCCCACTCGCCCCCCCCCATGGTTCGGTTCTGATCTGCTTCCTTTCAACTATTTTTGTTTCCTGATCTTAAAAATTAAACTTAAAAGGGCACTCATTGTTCTTCAGTTAATGATCTTAAAAATACTATTTTTGACATGGTTCTATCGCTACGACCCCATTTGGTTAAGAATCAACTAAATCTATTTCATCACCAGGGCCTTGACCTTGATGGAACTTATGTTGAGAAGTAAAATTTATATTTTTATTTAATTTTTAAAATTCATCCATATGCAATTCTCCTAGTACACTGTAATGCAGAATGCCAAATAAACCAAGATTTGAATAAGACCTAACTTTGCTTTTGATTCTGAAGCACACACTAATGACTAGTAAGTTGGGTTCATTATATATTATATATTCTCAATTGAAATGTGCTCCCTCAAAATATATGTCATCTTGACAGAACCATGATTTTCACTGCTTTAGCACAGATGTTATGAGGTAATTTTACAGTTATGTGATGATCCCCCATGAAATGATCTCCTGTAATAAATCAAAAAGTGAGTTATGAGTGGACTATAACACCAAGGAGTTTTCCTGGATTAGAATTCACAGCCTTTATAAACTATACAAGGAGAGATATGTGCGCAGAGACAGAGGGGGGGGGGAGAATCTATTACTCCCCCCCAAAAAATGGAATAGCCTGTATTAGAATGAGTCCTTTGGATTTGAAGTCCCTGCACTAAGAAACAGCTAGACCCAGAGGAAGATTGATGTGAAGGTAGATGGCCATCTCCAAAGGACTTCACACCCATGGATCCTAAAAGGAGATAAGGACCTTTTCCCAGAGAGGAAAGAGAGTCTCTCCTTAGAGTTGCCACTCTGGACTCAGATTGCTACCCTTCTAAGCAGAGATTCATACTTCCTACATTCAAAATTCACCAGTTATATTTTTAAAGATGTTTTTTCTTACCTTAAGTTGTGCCCCGGCAGTGAATGGATCTTACTAAGTATGAATCTAGGAAAATTGGAAGCCATCAAAAATGAAATGGAAAAACATGAAGATTGATATCCTAGGCAATTCATAGCGACCCTGTAAGACAGGAAAGACCTGCCTCTGTGACACTGTCACTGTTGATGTCACTGGGACTTTCTCCTGAGGCTGGTGGTTTCAAATTGCTGACCTTACATTTATCAGCCTAATGCATAACCACTATAGCACCGGGGTTCTGATCTTAGGCGTTCATGAACTGAAATGAACGGATATTGGCTGTTTCACATCAGAAAATCATAGGATTTACTATGCTGGCAATCACACAATCAAGAGAAATGGCGTTGCTTTCATCATCAGATAGGAATTACGAGATCTATCTTCAAGCCTAATGCTGTCTGTGATAGGATTATATCTGTATTCAAGGGAATCCGGTCAATAAAACTGCTATTCAATTTTAGGCACTGTATTTGGGAACATAGAGGAGCAGAGAAAAAGAGGAAGACACTTGAGGAGACGGATTGCCATAGTGGCTGCAACAGCAGGCTCAACCATAACAATGGTGAGGACGGCCCAGGACCAGGCCGTGTCATAGGACCTCGCGAAGTCAGACTGACTCAGCGTTCCTGACCACCAAGCCGCACAGCATTCCCTTTGACTTGCCGTCATGCTTTTTGCATGCAAAATCAACTATGCTGAAGAGCAAGACACAGTAAAAGGAGTTCTCTCTCTTTTACAGTCTACTTTTAGTCGAAATGATGATTTAAAACTATGACAGTGCATATTTATAGGCAGATAAGGCAAAATATTATGCTGATGATCTAATCAAATACTGAGATGTTAAATCATTTTTAGACCTTATGTTCTTCAATTTTAAGAAGTGACTGCAAATATATTCTCTATGTGGTTAAGAAATTTTCTAGGGCAAAACCAAAGCAATTCTTGTGGTATAAAGAGATAATTTTAGGGTGAGCCCTGGTGGCGTAGTGCTTGAGTGCGGGACTGCGGCCCAGCAGTTTGGGCCGTTCAAATCCAGCAGCAGCAAGGTTGGGTAACTCCCACGACCACCAGAGGGCAGTGATGCAAAAAAAAAAAAACAGTATTATTAAAAAAAAGAGATAACTTTACTAACGGTTGATTTCAGGAAACTATTTAAAAATCTCATTTTTGTGTGTGTTTCTTCCTTCAACTTTCCAGTTGCCTAGAACATTAAACTCTCCCAATTTGTTATTCTCATGGACATGTTTTGGATATTGGTATTGCAGTGATACAGCTGGTGATATTTCTGTTATAGCAGCAGCACTAGATAACTAAGACAGTAAACTTCTCAGAATATAATCCATTTAAAAGTAAATTTGCAATTGGCCTATCTTGTGTTCAAATAAATATTTTTAGTTCATTATGTAACGACCTACATAAGCAATCGAGCTAACTGCATGTGTATCATTTAAAATCCTCAAATGTGCATCAGTTTGAGCCACTAGGTCCATAGATTTCAGATAGTCTTCATTTAAATCTGTAATAACCAAGTAGCCTGAGGACACGAGAAGATTGAATCACTGCTAAAATCCCAGATAAATCAGTGTACTGTGCCTTGCCAAATATAACAGATGAAAGGTAGCTTCTATTTCCCAACAACGGTTTAGGTCTGTGGCAGTTACTCCATCTCTTGTCACATTAGGAACTATAAGAAAGCAAAAAAATCACATAAATTGGCAACTGGTTTTCAAAGTGAATAGCATTCTGTTCTGCATAGATAAGACAGATGCTGTTTGAATTTCAAGTGGTGAAGTGGAAAGAAAAGTTCGGAATAACCATAATGCAGGGCAACTCAGCCAGCATCAAACCTCATTCCTGAGATAGTTTCTCCCAAATCAAAGCCTGCGGCAATGTGAAATCTTAAATCCCTCATCTTGTAAATAGCAGTCTAGCTGAAGCAAAACGAAGACTACGATGTTCGTGAGGCTCTCAGCGGGGGGTTTTCTTCCACCTAGCTTCTAATACTTCTTTTATTTTATTTTACTTTATTTCACACTATCATTTATCATCTGTCTTCTAATTCCTGCTCACTCTTGCATTAAAATGAATTGGTACTTGGGAACAAGAGTAGTGTTTCTACAAAAAAGAGTGTAACACAAATGCCCGATAAAAAGGCAAAAGAAAATTCACATACTCTAATTTTCTTCATTCTACACGTTAACAGGTAGTTCCTGGGGAAAGATTTTCAATAAATGATCATAAGGTTATTAGATTTGTACCCATTCAAGGTATTCTATAGACTATCGCTTGAGGACTAAGCTAAATTATGCATTTGTAAATCTGTGCGTTTTCTGAGTAGAAAATCCAAAGATTGTAAACTGCGTCTGTAACACATGAAAGTGGCTAAGCAACGTGCATTCGTGCCTGCTGTCCTTTGAGGACTTTATTTTTAGGACACACATAAGATAAGCATTTTAACATGTTGAGCTAATTGTGAAGTTGGATTTTACTGGAAGTAAACCGAATACAGAATGATAAAATAAAAACAGATTTAGGAATAAAGGGGCACTAGGCTTTGAGATGATGGTAGCGTAGATAGAAAACCGCTAAAATGTCTGTCAAAATTGTGTGAAAATATTATAGCGCTGTCAAAATATTCAAAAATACAGAAGAAAACGTCCAGAGAAACAAAGAAGCAGGGGAAAAAAAAAACAGGAGATAAATAGAGAGAAGAAAAGAGGCAAGCTCAGAAGTTTGCATGCAGTTGTCCTATATAGCAAACTGGGAGCAAGTAATGAAGAATTTGGTCAGGAGGATGTAGCGAAGAGATGAAGAGACCAGTAAATCTCTGCACAGTTTCACAAGGGCACCGAGGAAAATAGTGCGGTTCACATAATCTGAAGCAACCAGAGGTTTTTTTCAGGCCAAGATATGGGAAATAGGGAGATGCCTGGAAGAAACATTAATATTCTTTTATCATTTTTGCACCAAAGAATTTTTCTTAGTCTCCAACTATCCTGGAAAAAATACTAAGAATCCATGCAATGGTACTAAAATGTCAAACAAAGATCTTGTTTTTGATGTTTTACAGTGCTATAGAGAGAGTAATTAGTAATTTCAAGGTCCAGTAAGAAGTCTTTAACCTCACTGAAGGCAACTCAATCTGTCAGTTATGCTAAGTTTGATAGCTTGTTGCTGCCTACTCTGCCATAGGAAAAGTAAAATTCCCTAGAATCTCTGTGATTTTCTTATGGAAGATGCAGCACTTAATACAATAGGAGGCACACCAAAAAGAAAAGCAAGACAGAGCAACAAACGTATACATAATAAGATCATCGTAAAATGTACCAACATCTTCAATTCACAAAAATAAATGTAAAATAAATTTCCAGGTTCAAGAGAAAATTGGAATCTATAGAGATAAATTGTATAAAAATTACAAACTAAATCCATATGAACTGAATTTAAGGACTTAGATAGAAATTTGGATACTATTCATGAGAGCTTCATTGAACTCAAAATATAGACCAGTAGAAAAGATTCATAATGAAGCACAGAGACTAGATACAATGGACAGCTAGAATAAAATACAGGTGTCATACTGAACCCAGCAAGTTTATATTTCACATCCACAACTGAGGCTCAGGGAGGCAGGAGGGAAAAGTGACACAAAATCAATATTCAGAAGGATAATATCTGCTCATTTCCCCCAATGTATAAATGATGTCCAAACGAACTCAAGAAATCCTAAAACTTTTGAAAAAAATCATCCCTAGGTATAAATACTGAAAAACAAAGGCAACATTTAAAGTTAAGTTAGAGAAAGGAACAACTGTGACTGACTTCTGACCAGAAACAATAGAAACAAGAGGCAATGGATTATTTTTTTAAAGAGAAGAAAGAAAATAATTACCACACTAGAAAAGGAAAAATGAGTATCTCCAAACATAATTCTCACCCCATGCCCACCCAATCACAAAGTTGTTGGCAACAGTCAGCACGATAAATGATACTAAGAGAAAATTTTTCTGGACAGAAGGAACTGAACAAATACAGGCACAGCAATGCAAGAAAGCCTGAGGAGAAATTCACATGTCAATGTTTGGTTGGAAATGAAATTAATGTTGAGTGTTGTGATAGTTACATAATCTGGTGTCAATTTGAGGATGGAATATAGGTCGGGTGTCTGGCTTGTCCATCAGGATATTGCCAATGAAGTCACTGTGTGGGCAGGGTTTTATCTGGAGGATTCTGAGAACTCAGGTATTTCTTCCTTGGAGGTAGGAGATCCTCTCTCCTGCTGACACCCTGGGAGACACTTCTGAGAAGTCACATGAACTTACACAGAGGCAATCAGAGTTTGGAAGCTGAAGGAATCACCTGGAGACCTCTGCCAGTACTGAGATGCTTACAACACCACTGGATTCATAAGTCTTCAAAACGAATGTCCTGGGACCTTCCTGCATTTGGCATCATTGCATGTGTTCCATGAGTCTGAGGAGGACTTTGTAGATTGGTATTGGACATATGGGCTAATATTGAACTTATGGACTTGATCTGAGCCAGGCTGGGATGTTTTCTCAATATTCAATTGCTCTTGTATATAATGCTCTCTCATATACATATGCATGTTTATGAATTTGTTTCTCTAGTCAACTTGGATTAACATGAGTTGACATCAATAAAAAATTCCACTTATGGAATTAAACATGAGATACATATAGAGATGCATGATGTATTAAAAAAACAAACAAGGAATGTTTATACCAGGAACTAAATGATAGCTTAACAATCTAATATTCATCAATATACTTGGGTAAATAAATAAAACAACATGGAATATTATAGACAAAATATCAATTCACATTCATGATAAAATCTTAATAAGCAAGATTTTGTATCAAAAGTTTAATATAGTCAAGAATACATCTATATATATATCATAGTGCAAACAAGAGGCAAAGATAAGTAAACCTCTTAGGCCTCATCAAACAACTTGAGGAAAAGCATTGCTGGAGGCTCAGCACCATAGTCTCAGCTAACATCATTGTCCATTGGCATAACCTGGTTCACAAAGGCAAGACTCTACCTCTCACTCTGCTGGAGGCAGCAGCAGAGTCTTCAAAGTTTCTGAGCAGCCATCTAAGGAGCAACTATGCATGTGCAACAAAGTGGAGTGAAGAAAATCAAAGACACATGGAAATATTAGTTCAAATGGCGAGAGAACCTGGTACCCTCAGCTTCTACCACCCAAAGACCAGAAGAATGAGATGGTACCCAGCTACCACTGCTGGCTGGTCTAAAAGGGATTGCAAAAAAGGGTCTTGGAAAAGTGAGAGAAAACAAAGCTCAAAATTATAAAATAAGTGAAAAAAGAGACTAGACTCACTGATCCGATGGAGACTGCTAGAACCATCGAGTTTGTGACCCTCAGCCACTTCTCAGGCTTGAAAATGAACTCTTCTCCAAACCTGCCCCCCATCCTTGATAGCTCAATTTTGAGTCAAACAATACTCAGAGCTTGAGAGTGAACAGTGACACTAGGAACGTGTACACTTCAGAACACTCAACCAACCATACGAAAACAAAGAAATAATTTGCCCAAGGATGAAACTTAACAGGAAGGGATTGGAAAGGACAAGTGGAAAAGTAAAGAAAGGAAGTCAGAAGAGTAGTTACACAATGTTGGGGTTACAGGCAATGGCCTGACATATAATGTGTGTGAACTGTTGAATGGAAAACCAACTTACTCTGTAAACCTCTAATCAGTCCAATGTTTTCTTTTGAAAGTTACAATATTTACTAAAACTTTTAGCAAAGGATACAATATTTCCATGTGGGGTTGGAATTTTGAAATATTGAAAGCATTTCTCTTCAGTTTTGGGAAATAAGATATCATTACTTCTATATACTATTACACTAGAGATGTTTACAAGAGTCATGATGCAAAGGTGAAAAAAAACAAACCCCTTGACTCTTCATAGACACCACAATTGTGTATGCAGAAAATGCAAACACATTTATAGATGATTAAAATAAATCTGAGAATTAAGTTTTCTGGATAAGTAAAATAAATTAAAATCAACATATATGCCACCATTTTCTATGATTAGAAAATGAAATTTAAATAATTTGATCATACATTCAAGTTTAGAAAATGTAAAGAACTGTAAATAATTCTAGCAAAAATGAGCAATGTCAAGAAAATTGCGTATTGATAAATATTAAGGCATTTTTAAGAAGGAGATTTACAACATGTATATGACATGAAAAATTCAGTGTTGTAAAAATGCATTTTTTAGGCAAATGATCTAAATATATATAGTAAGTATAATTTCCAAAAGAACAAAGACAGAACATTTTTGAAGCAAGTGAGATAATATATATCTCATAGTAATATGTAATGAACATGATATATACGTATATATATACACATATACGATCTATCCACATACATTTATTCGCGTTATCTATGTCACTTGGGTAAGTAAACATACAAGGATAGGAAAAATTGTCTTGTTCCTAGGGTTCTACCTGTTCATATGTGCAGATAGTTATGCCAAACAAAAGGCATTGATGTATGTCTCTAAAACTAGTAGATGGTTATAGAGAACGTCTTTCAGTAACACATTGGCCTCTTGTTGCTGTTTAGGGCCATCAAGTTGGTTCTGACTTCTAGCGACCCTTGGTGCAGTGCCACAGAAACAAACACCTCCTGGCCCTCTGCCATCGTCACTTGATCTTATGTTTGAATCCATTGTTGTCACCACTGTGTCAATTCATCCTGCCCAGGGTCTTCACATTTTTCACTGTCCTTCCACTCTATGTGAGCGTGATGTCCTTTTCCAGGGACTGGTCTCTCTAGACAACTTCTCCAAAGTCTGTGAGATGAAGTCTCGCCATCTTTGCCTCTATGGACTACTCAGGCTCTGCTTCTTGCAAGCATGGTACTTTCCATATCCTCCATGCTTTCCAGCATTTTAAAGAGATCTTGGACAGCAGCTCACCCAAGGCAATGTGTCATTTGATCTTCACTTGACTGTTGCTTCCATAAACGTTCACTGTGAATCCAAGCAAGAAACTATCCTTGACAACTTCAATAGTTTTAGCACTTACCATGAAGCTGTACACTAGTCCAGTTGGGAGGATTTTTGTTTTCTTTACATTAAATTATAATCCATACTGAACGTGGTAATCTTCAGCAGTATGTGCGTGAAGTCCTCCTTACTTTCAGCAAGGAAAGTTGTGCTATCTCCTTATCTCAGATTGTTAAAAAGGCTTCCTTCAATTCTGATGCTGCATTCTTCTTCATATCATCCAGCTGCTCTAATTATTTGCTTGCTATACAGATTGAATTAGTATGGTGGGGAGATACAACCCTGATGCACCCTTTCCTGATTTTGAACCATGCACTATTTTCCCTTTTCTGTTAGCCAGACTACTCATGAACCACATACAAGTTTAGCATGAACATAATGAAGTGTTCCGGGATTTCCATTCCTCTCGAAGCTATTCATAGTTTGTTATCCGCATAGTCAAAGACCTTTGTATAGTCAATAAAACACAAATAAACATCTTTCTAGTGTTCTCTAGTTTTATCCAAAAGCCACCTATGCAATGTCAGCTATGCAATCTTTTCTTTCATGTTCTCTTAATCTGAACTGAACCTCTGGCAAGCTCTTTGTCATTATACTACTGCAAGCATTTTGGATGATCTGCAAAATTTTACTTACATGTAACATCAATGGTATTATTTCTTTATTTGAGCATCTGTTGTGTTTTCTTTCTTTGGAATGGGTACAAACATAGATCTATTCCAATCAATTGGCCATGTAACTGTCCTCCAAATTTCCTGGAATAAATTAGTAAGTATTTCCATTGCTTCACCACCCTGTGGAGAAATCACAATGAGCATTCTACCAGTTCCTGGACCCTTGTTTTTGTCTAATGCTATCAGTGCAGATTGAACCTTCAGTACTGCTGGCTTTCGTTCACATGCTGCTTCTTGAACTAGTTGAAAGGCTGCTAGTTACCTTTGGTATAGTGACTATGTATTCTTTCTGTCCCCTTTTGATGCTTCTTGAATAGTTCATTATTTTGCCCATAGATTTTTCTCAATATCACAACCTAAAACTTGAATTTTTCTTGTTATATCAGTTTGTGATTTGTTCAGGGTGTTCTTCTCTTTTGATTTTCTAACTCTAGGATTTTGCAGATTGTCTTCTCAAGCTGCTCTTTGGTATTTTCTGTTGAGCTCTTTGACTTTGTCATTTATTCCATTGGGCTTAGCTACTCTGCCATTAAGAGGAAGTTTCAGAATCTCTGTTGACATCCACTTTGATATCACCCCCCCATATTTCAATGACCTTTTCTTTGTATTTTCATGAATTATTTTCTTGATGTCCTTCCACAGCTCAACAGGCTTTCTGTCATTAGTGTTCAGTGCAACATGTCTGTTCTTGAGATATTCTGGAAGTTCAAGTGAGACAAGCTCAAAGTCATATTCAGGCTTTCACAAGCTTGTTTGAGTTTTCTTCAGCTTCAGCCTGAACTTCCATATGAATAAGTGATGATCTGTTCCACAGTCAGTCCCTGGCCTGATTTTAGCCAATGATATTGAGCATCTCCATTGTCTCTTCACACAGATGCAGTCAACATGATTTCTGAGTATTCCATCTGGAGAAGCCCATGGTATCATTGCATTTTGTGTTACTGAAAAAGGGTATTTGCTATAAACAAGCTGTTGATCTTTCGAAGTTCAGCTTAATTTTTATTACTGAGACCATATTTTCTAGCTACCATTTCTTTCTCTTTGTTTCTAACTTTGCATTCTAATTGCCAATAATTATTAATCTATCTTTTTATTATTGTTTTTTTTGGCATCACTGCCCTCTGGTGGTTGTGGGAGCTACCCAGCCTTGCTGCTGCTGGATTTGAACTGCCTAGCCAGTGGGTCGCAGTTCCACACTCAACCACTACACCACCGGGCCTCAGACAATTATTAGTCTATCTTAATTGCATAGCTGAGCAATTTCAGACTGAGAAGTTTGGTAAACTCTTTTGATTTATTACTGACTTTAGTATGAATTACAAGGTAAAGAAGAAAAGACCAATGTTTTTACAACCCGGTCAGTGGGAAACATGATAAATGGAGAAAAAATGTGAAGGGCCAGGGATTGTCTTTCTTAGAGGCACAATCATTGCTCATCGAAGCAGCAATCAAAAGATCAAAAGACAGGTTGCG
The DNA here is from genome assembly GCA_004026705.1 of Nesogale talazaci. Taxonomy (NCBI): domain Eukaryota; kingdom Metazoa; phylum Chordata; class Mammalia; order Afrosoricida; family Tenrecidae; genus Nesogale; species Nesogale talazaci. The sequence goes on along the minus strand of PVJH01015659.1, from coordinate 27,150 downwards.
TCAAGGAACCTGCTTTAAAGTGTTGACAACTTAGATGATTACTCAGAGGGTTGAGGTGTGCCTGACCGAAGTCATGGTATTTTCAGTTGCCTCATATATATATGTGAATGATGGCCATTGAATAAGGAAGACCCAAGAAGAACTGATGCATTTGAATGGTGTTGCTGGCAAGTAATACTGAAAGTACCATGAACTGCCCAAAGGACAAACAATGATGCCTTGGGGAAGTAGAGCCAGAGTATTCCTTAGAAGCAAGGAGACAAGATTTTGTCTCACATATTTTGGGTGTGTTTCCAGAGAGACCCGTCCCTAGAGGACGTCATGCTTGGTAAAGTGGAGGGGTAGTGCCAAGGAGGAAGGCCCTCGAGGAAATGGATGGACACAGTGTCTGGCACAATGGGCTCAAGCATACCTCATGGTTAAGGGTCAAAACAGACTTCTTGGCACCTAACAAATGTGTTAGTGGTTGGTGCATAAATTTGAATAATAGCTGCATTGATTGGATTTTCTTGCAGGCAGATAGATATTATTCATATCACAGACATTATTGTACTTTGAGACAGATCGCAAAATGACCTTATGACTAGGAACGCAACACCATTTGTCTTCAATATGTCATTCTTGGCATAGTAAACCATATGATTTTCTGATTCAAAAATGGTCAATACTAGTCCTTTTCATAACATCTCTATGTATTCCATTTCACTTTTTGCAGTCTCAAATTTTACTAGAATCATACTCCATTTCAAGTCCTGACTATTAATCAATTTTTGCAACTTTTTTTTTTCATTTTAAGTCATACGCCATGAGCAAATTCAGGTACTAGGGGTTTTGCTCCATGGCCTAACTCCATCCATATTACTATGGTTGACTCTACTTTGAGAAGCCAACTCTTCTTCAGTCATATTTTGAGTCTCTTCACATGTAAGTGTCTCATCTTCTGGTACTATCTCTGAAATGCTGCTTCTATTAGTGATACTTTTGGTATCTGACAATGTTTCAAGCTACCCATAGGATTTTTTTAGTGGCTAATTCCTCAAATATAGACAGTCTATTCTTCCTTCAAAATCAATTCTTAGTCTGGAAGCTCTGCTGAAATTTGGATATTTTGAGTGATCCTCTTGGTATTTGAAATACTAGTGACATGACTTCCAGCATCACAGGAGCACATAAGCCATATAGTATGGCAAACTGAAAGACAGTGGTGTTTAATCTCAAGGAAACTTAAAGTGCCTTAAAACAACAATAAAAGTGTAATGAAAACTATGGCTTCCCAGGTGATCTGCAAGGCCACTTAAATTCAGGGCAGTGAACCAAGGCAGAGGTTAGGATGATGATTTGGAGGGTTAAAAAGTGGTAATTATGATATATTTTATTTAAGGCCTAGGACAATCATGGCATCTTAGTAGGGAGACATTGTAATGAACTTGCAAAACTGTATTCATGGTACAACCAGGAAGCTACGCAAAGAATTGCTTCTCATCTTGACAACGCAGTTGCTAATTCTTTAAGAGTGCCCTGGGTTGCCCTCTGAGGAACTCTTTGGTAAATCTCACTCCATCTACCCAATAACTTTTATCTTGTTCTTTCAGACTCCTTTCTGTCCCCCACACTCAGAGAACATGGAAAAGGAATATTATTTGAGTCCCTTGAGAATGCCAAGTCTGTTGATAGGCTATAAATCAAGTAACTCACAATTATTTGGGGAAGAGTTAGAGTGATGATGACATTTCTTTCAGAAATATATAGACCCAACTGCAGGGGATGTTGAAAACACTATTTTCACACTGTGATATTTTTATTTCATTAAGGTGGCTAACATTGGGGTTTTTTGGTAGCGGTGCCTTTTGGCTCCTGCTGGTGTTTTCCAGTAATTTGCTACACTAAGGATCCACACCCACCCCATTGCCATTCTATTGCTTCTGACTGACAGCAGCCCTCTACGAGGTATCTGAGGCGGTAATCTTTAAAGGAGCAGAAAGTTTCCTCTTTTTCCTGAAAAGCTATGGTTTAAGTGTGAGTTGCAGAATCTTGCACTTCCACTCCAATGACAGAACCGCAGTGCCGCCAGCACAGTTAAATAGGTGACAGAGTCATCTGTAATGATGCAATTCTGGTGATGCTGTGTGATATGTGTTGGATGCTAATGACAAACTGGGAAGTTCCAAGCCTTCAGCTGTTCACCAGTACAAAGGAAAACCTACCTAGGGTTTATATGAGCAAAAAAGAGGGAAGTCCTCTAGACGATGAACTTAGCAGCGGATTTCACATATCATTCTAGTTCAAATTTCGCCATCACCGTTCATAGAAAACTGGGGAAATCTCTTGAAATCTATGATTTTTTAATCACCTACATAGTGAGAAGCTTAAAGACTCATTCTGGTTGAACACAAAAATGTATTAATTCCAGATGTTAGAAATTATAGGGAATTACTGATCTGAATATATTTTGCATGAGTATTATTAAGTATCTTTTATACTTTGCCTTTTTTAAAAGCATCTTGAATATAAATGTCTTTCTAGGCAGGCAGAGAGGTCAAAAATTATTCTTATTTGATACTTTTTAATATTTTATAAGATTCTTTTTTCTTAGTGATAAAGCAAAATCCCTAATGCTTCAAGTGCTTTTCTAGTTTCAAAGTAAGAATATTGCATAGCATATTTTCTTCACTGAAAGACTTGCAGCATTTGCTTTTCCAGGTTATTTCTTACAATAAACATGGTTTTCTTTTTGTTTTTAAAGTATCTCTCAGCAATACATTCATAGAATTTAAAATCTCGACCACTTACAGGCCACTTAATCATATTTTACCTTAACCTTTCAAATGTGTATGTTTTTGTCTCATCAATAAATTACATTCATTTGAGAATCAGGATGTAATTTTAGATGACTGTTTATCTTTTATAACATTTATCAGAGTACTACTCAGAATTTGCTCAATAAAAGTCTTTAATGATGCATTAACTTTCCATTAGCAAAATGTTTCAAAGTTAATTATTGCTATCAGTACTTAATTCACAATTTAAGTTGCCTTTGCTCCATGGAAATCAACTTATCATTAGGTGACAGGCAAGTCAATGTGCCTTTTGGAGGAAGTACAAGGTATTTGATCCCTAATCTACTGCACAAGACTTCTTTTAGTGTTGAAAAGCAAGCACGTGCCTCTGAGGATCAGGGAACACCTGACACCAGTCATGGTGAACTCAGTGGCCTCATAGGCATGTGAAAGTTGGACATTGAATAAGGAAGACTCAAAGATCACCTATGCATTTAAGTTATGGAGTTGGTGAAGAATCGTGAAAGTACCATAGGCTGCCAAAAGAACAAACAGATCTTTCTTGAAACATGACAGCCAAAATGCTCCAGAGAAACAAGGCTGACAAGACTTCATCTCAAGTACACCGGGCATGTAGTCAGGAGAGACCAGTCCCTGAGAAAGGACAGCATGCTCGGTAAGTCAAGCAGAGGAGTTTCAATAAAGAGGGAGGTCCTCGTGAAGATGGAGTGAGATAGTCACTGCAGCGATGTGCTCCAATATAAGAACTATTGGGAGCTTGGCCAGACTGGGCACTGCCTTGTGGTTGAGAGCTGGAGTTGATTTGAGGGCACCTCACCAACAATGACACTGTAGCAAAAGCTCTTCCACTTGTGGACTTTGCACTCACTCCAAGGTTGAATTGGGATGATCTGTGTGTGTGTGTGTGTGTGTTTCAACAAAGAGTATGGAAATGCCTTTAAAATTTTCTGCATAAATTTACAAAATGCAACTTTTTTACTTTGGGGTATCTTCTTAAGATGTCCTGGTGACCCATTGGTTAAAGCACTCAGCGGCTAACCAAAAGACAGACAGTTGAACCCACCGGCCTCTTGTGGAAAGAATATGTAGCGATTTCAGAAAAAAAAATATGGGTAGCTCTTTTCTGTCCAATAGCATTGCTCTCAGTTGGAACAGACCTGATAGCAATGAGTGTGCGTTGCAGAGTGTCTCACGTTATGCTGTGGGGGAGCGTGGCTTTGTAATATGGTCAGACCGAAACCAAGCTTACTGCCATTGAGGCATAACTGACTCTTAGGACCCCTGTGGGTTTCAGACTGGAACTGTTCACAGGAGAAGACAGCCCAGACTTTCTCCTGCAGAGATGCTGTTGGTTTCAAACTGCCAAACATGCAGATCGCAGCCCAATGTGTACAGAAGATTATCAAACCAAAGGATTTTTTTTGTCGTGATGAACTTTTAAGTTTATGCAGCAATTATATTGACAGTACGATTATGCTCATATCTTTTCTTGTCAGCCAAAGCCTAACCACATAGACATCCATGTTTCCATAAAATGTTAACAGAGATCTGACTGCAATCAAAGATTCGGATGCAATGAACATAACTAGGTGTAGCTAAAATAGCAACTTCCTGCATACAAGTCTATTTCTTGTCTCTTGGATACAATGCATCTGTGTTGTCCCACGTATAACTGTGCAGTGCATAAAAATCCTGTAATGCATATGACTTGATAATGATAATAAACACCTGTGCTATGCTGGCTTATGTATGTGCTATACTGTGCATTCTATCATAAATTTTAATGTGAACTTTCTTTATATTTATAGAAAGTTTTCCGTAGACCAGCGTATACATACAACCTCATGTATCACATGTCTCTTGAGTGTTGTAACATTATCTCTCTGTTTAATTTTCTTTAGTAAATGGAACATATTATGACTCCCAATAGCAACAAAACCAGTACCATTGATAGCACCAACAAAACTCAAAAGGAAAATTATGGATCTATACATGAAATAAAATGTTATTAAACAGCACGAAGGTGGAAAATAGGTGAATGCTGTTGTTAGCAATGTAGGCATGTCTGTGTGCTAAGTATATAAAATGGTGCTGGAACCAGGTCCAAATTATATGATATCTTAGTCCACAGAACATATTGTGGATGTTAAAAGATGAGTACCCACTGTTGTAGCTGAAAGTCATCTTGGCACAGCCAAAGCCAATCAGAATATATCAGAACTGACATCATCCATAAACAACTTGTACAGCCATACTGCTCCTTGTCACTGTTGTCCCTGTTTATGACACTATTATTAGTTGAAGACAGATATTCTCTATTCTAAAGTAATAGTGTCGGGCTTTTAATTCTACCCACCTTGGCATGACTCTCCACTTCTTCAGATTGTCTTTTGATCCTTTAATAGAATTTTGAAGTCCCATAATAGTCCATTGTACTGCAATCTTTGTTTTTCTAATTGCCACATACTGTATAAATTTATTCTACTGTGAACATATTTTTATTTTCTAACTGCCTACATAAGGTATTGATATATGTTTATTATTATTTTGTAAACATCTTTGTTAATTTCATTTGTTTATTTCTTGATTCCATAGATAATTTTAGGTAAATGATCATGTCATCGGGAAATTCAGAAAGCTTTCAATCTTTCTATCTGAATCTTCTATTTCTAACAGTTTTCTTTGATTACAAGAGCACTGAAGTCGATCTTTAACACCACACTAAACAATAATGGAGAGCATGAGTGTTCTTATTTTCTTCTTACACAGGGAATTCATTTTTATTCCCCATGAACTAAATGTTCACCTCACTTTTTGATATACAATGTTTATGAAGATGCACTGGTGGCATAGTGTGTTATGCGTTAAGCTACTATCACCAGGCCAGCAGATCTAAACTATCAACATGGCTGTGGAAGCAAGAGGAGCAACTTTCTGTTCACAAGTTGAAATCAGAGTTCAAGAAGGAACAAATCGTTATGAAACTGATTCTGGTAGCAATTGTGCAATCTTGCTTGATATGACTGAACTATAAAATTGTATGATACAAGATTAGCTCCCAATGAAATGATTTGGAAAAATTGTACTCAATGAGGATGGAATTTTACCAGAAACGTTTGGAAGCTCCCTTACATATTCTTCACTTGAATATACATTTAAGGCTATTCTGAATGCGCTGACTGCCTTGGAAATACAAGTAGCACCCGCTTTTGGAAGGTGGAGACCTTCTCTATATGATCTGCTTTGGCTTTTTCCTTCTATAACGGACCCATTTTTGACTGCTTCCTATTAAATGCTAACATTTATTCTTGGGAGTGTGGGGGGGATGTGAAATACTATCTCAGAAATCCTCAATGGAAGTTCTCTGCCCTGTCTGATTGCTGTGAGTCAGAATTGGCTAGTTAGCAGTGGTGCTGTTTACTTTTTTCTGATTTAATGTTTATAGAATTTAGAAAATGTAATTTGATTCAAAATCTGATGGACTTTAAAAATATTAGTTGGCATGGGACATTACAAACTTTTAAAACATTATATATTTTAAAACATATTAAGATAATCATGATTGTCCCCTTTCAATTTACATAATTGCTGTTCACAACAATCAATTTCATAGAAAAAACCAAACATGTATCTATCCAATTACTGACAAATATTTAGATGTTATCTAATTTTACTATTACCAAGACTATGGAAATTAGCATATATGTATTTGTCTCTTGCCTTATGTGTGGAGTTGAGTGCATATTTACACTTAAGTGGTGTTTGCTTGCTTATGAGTGTTTTCATATTAAATACACATTTCCAAATTGCTTTCTAATATGCTACAATTTACAATAGGTCAAAATGTATAAATTACTGTATAATAAGGAATCCTGGTCATACAACCACCCAGATGCCAAAAGGGAATAAGACCTGGGTATCCCTTTCAAGGGACTTGTTCCCTTCACAGGAAAGCCTTGTGGGAAGTCCTACTCTGTCATCTGAAACTGCTAGGAGTCAAGCCATTCAGTCAAAGGCTTCTACCTACACACGATGTAGTAAATGTTAATACTTGCTCCATATCTATCATCAGCCATTACAAGAAAGTAAAAGCAGGAAGCAATTAGTGTGCTATTATATACCAGCCATTACAAATAAAACAAAACAACCCAGAAACAGTCCCACTAGCATCCCTCCATATCACATTTCCAGGCGTTTCTTTAATGTTGTTTAACTTGCTTGATAAGTTAGAGAGTCAAAGAAAAGGAAGGAGGACTTCTAAGAGATGGATTGACACAATGACTTCAGCAATGGGCTCCAACCTAACAACCGTGACACTTGCTTGAAATCACCTTGTTTAAATTATTGGGATACAGGCTTGAGACAGAATTTCCCACAGACATGTTCCTCCTGGTCTATGTCATTCAGCCTGGTTCTTGCATTTTTCCACTGCTAGCTCATGATTTCTTTTAAAACTGTTCTGCTGGTCTATATCTCTGCCCCCCACCCCTTCAAAGCAGTATCTAGCTGAGTATTTGACATTCAGTAAATAAACAAGTGGATTAACTAAATGAGTAAATGCATATAGAAAAACTAGAGGCATTTAAAAGAAAGGAAAATAGAAGTCATGAAACAAATAGATTATACTCATGATTTAAAAGTAAGATTGTGCCCTGCCAATATTAAGCTTATTCTGGTAAGTGCAGGTAGAGCAGAACACCTTGTCTTTCTTTTCTCTAGTGGAGCTGCACTTTCTCCAGTGGTTTATATGTTTGGCTGGTGGTTACCAGTCCAATATGCATTCAATATGCCACCAGAGGAGGAGGACGGAACGACTAAAAGATTTTCACATCCAAAGAAAAGACGTTGAAGGCTATGTATGACAAGGCCAGGATTAGAAGGGAAGAGAAGAAGGAAGAACAAGAAAAGAAAGGGTGTATGGGGCAGTGTGAAAAAAGGAAGAAGGAAAAAAGAATGACATATTCAATGGATTTACTGGGACACTATGCCTGTTTTGATACGATGGGCTATGCAATTATGCAAAGGATTTTTTTTCTTGGTATGTGTCACATTCCACAAATAAAAGGGAGGAAGTCATAACAACAAAAATCAATGTTGGAAAGCAAAACAGAGAGGAGTTACAGCCATAAAAACCCTCTAGTTCTTCCCCATCAGATCTGAATGCTGCTCTAAATGGTTGTAGGAGGTGGAAAAGTCAAATCGACACTGACTGCGGTTCTTTTGTGACACACGAACTAGTTTCAAATAAACAAAAGTTGTCTATATGAAAAACATAATTCTGGTATGAGGAAAATAATTTTATTGTTCAACTGTTTTGACTTCCAGATAGAGAAAAATGATCTTAGGTAAGGATGATTTGATTTGTTTGTTTATTAATTTTGGGGGGGGGTTGTCTTATTTAACTAATTTGGCAAAAGCATTGGATTAAGTAACTCATTGTACCCTCTGGGTTTATCCTATTTTGACACTGAATTAGCAAGTCTTCCTGAGCATTTCTGGCTGTTAGTGGGGACCCAGTGGAGTTGTGCTTACAAATTGGGCTGGGACCTGCAAGGTTGGCGATTGGAAGCCATTAAGTACACCTTGGGAAAAAGAAGGGACTTTATTTTTTGTAATTATTTTATTGGAGGCTCAGACAGCTCTTATCACAATCCATACACCCATCCATTGTGCCAAGTACATTTGTACATATGGTGCCATCCCCATTCTCAAAGCATTTTCTTTCCACTTGAGCCCTTATTTTTGTTCCCTCCCTCATGAACCCTTGATAATTTTTAAATTATTATTATTTTCTCATGTCTCACACTGATCAGTGACTCCCTTCACCCACCTTTCTGTTGTCCATCCCCCTGGGAGGAAGCTATATGTAGATCATTGTGTAGATCAACTGATGTAGATCATCAGTTCCCCCTTTCTCCTCCCATCTTCTCCTTACCCTCCTGCTACTGCTACTCTTTCTCATATGGTTCTCAGGGGTTTATCTGTCCTGGATTCCCTGTGTTTTCAATTCATCTCTGTACCAGTGAACATCCTCTGGTCTAGTCAGATTTGTAAGGAAGAACTTGGGTCATGAGAGTGGGGGGAAGGAAGTATTAAAGAACTACAGGAAAGTTGTATGTTTTGCCAGTGATATTCTGCATTCTAGTTAGCCGTTCTTTTCCTTGTTACCCTGAATGAAGGGAATTTCTACTCCTGTCAACAGCTATCATCTCAGAAACAGTCTGCAGCGTTGCTGAGAGTGAACACTCCATGGCAGGGAGTTTCTGTTCTCACTACCCAAAGGACAAAGCCAAAACATCATACTCAGGAAGGTTATGTTACTAGCAATTATCTATAAAAGTTTGATTGCATTTCAGGATATTTATGTAGAGGGAAGATTCTGGGTTTGTAAATTCAAGAAGAATTATTAATAACTATCCTAGGTTTACTACTGGTACAATGAAAGAAAGCAAGAATATTTCTATTACATTCTATACCAATCATAAAGTGCCAAAGGTAAGCTTGCTCTGAATGTAATGATTTGGGAAATGTAAATAGGAGCATGAAAAAGAATGTCTACATTCATAAGACATAGATTTTAAAGGCAGTTTAATGAAGTATAAACTTGTAGATGTGAATGGGAACCAAAGGTGGAGAAGGTATCCCTAAATTCTGTACTACAGACAGAAAGGTAATCTCTACCTTGTTATACACCACCTTTAAGCATTATAAATACATAAGCAGATAATGTGAATCAGGAATCGTCTAGGATGCAAAAGTTCTCAAATCAAGGAATTTTTCCCAAATACATTAAAGTATCTTTGGATTTTTAAACCTTGAATTGCAATATGACTTATTATATGGTCAAAATATATAATGATGCAGGAAGCATTAAAAGAAGATGAAATAAATACAAAGAGTCATTGGACCCCAAATAATAAATCAACACCCAACCATTTCAAGAAGCAGTGTATGCATGAGAATTAACCATCCTGAAGAAAGAACTCCAAATGCACTGAAAGTATTTGCCCCAAACAAGGTTTCCCGAATTGATGGAAGACCAATGAAATTGTTTCAACAAGCACTCACTCATCCATAAAAGACTTCTACTTGGCCCACTGATCGGAAGGATTCATATTTGTACCCATTCCAAAGAAAGGTATCCCAGCAGAATGCTCAACTTATAAATGAAATCATTGCTATCACATGCAAGTAAAGTTTTTCTGAGGGTCATCTAGCAGTGGTTGCAGCAGAACATTAGCACAATGCTGTCAGAGGGTCAGGTCAGATGCAGAAGAAGATGTCGAACAAAGAATGTCATTGCTGACATCAAATGGATCTTGGCAGAAAACAGGGACTATCAGAAAAAATGTTTATTTGTGTTTCACTGACTATGCAAAGATAGACAGCTATTTGATTGACTATGAAAAGGTAGGCTGGGTAATAACAAAACTGTGATCACTTTGAAAAGAATAGGAAATCATATAAATTAATTTTGTTCGAACCTGTACATGTATCAAGAGGCAGTTTTGCAAACAGAACAAGAGCATATCACTTGACTTAAAGTCAGAAAAGATGTACATCAGAGTTGCATTCTCTCTCCATCCTTCTTCATTCTTTATGCTGAGCAAATCATCAGAGAAGCTGGATTATATGAAGATGGATGTGGTTTCAGGTTGACGCAAGGTTTATTGACTATGGCACACACATGCACAAACTTGTTTGCTGAATGTGAGGAGGACTTGAGGCATTTGCTGATGAAGATCAAGGAATGCGGCCTTCAGTATGGATTGCCACTCAATGTACAGAAAACAAAAACTCTCACAACTAGATCACAGTTAACATCAATGATCATGGAAGAAATCAAAGGATCCATTGCATTGGGAATATCTGCTGCACAAGATGTCTTTAAATGTTGAAAAGAAAAGATGTTACTGAAGAATGAAGGTGCTCCTAACCCGTCTTAGTGGTATAATTGCTGCTTTCATACAGGAAACTTGATGCCCATTCCCATCAAATGAACTTTAAAATTAGTTATCCTTTGTCTGGTTAGTGGTTGAGGTACTGTCTAAGACAGACAAGAACAACAACAACAAAAGACAGACAAGAAGAATAGGTCTGCCAATGTACTTCTGAAAATTAGCCACTGAAAACTCTGTGAGTCACAATGATGTGAATGCCCCAAAGGTACAGGGGTCACTGTGGGTTAAGGATCTGACTTCCTTGCAAGGTCACTGTCTTTTGAGTCAAATTGGACTCATAGGGACCCTATAAAACAGTGTACAACTTCCCTCTGGGTTTCTGAGGATGTAAATCTTTATGGGAGTAAAAATCTCGATTATTTTCCTGGGAAATAGCTAGTAGTTTAAATCTGCTGATGCTCTAACCTACTAGCCCACCCGAGCAAGAACAAAATACATGATATCTTAAAGTGTCAGCCTTCTTATCTACAAATTGTGGCTAGCAGGTCATGTATTTGTTGTGAGGAGTAAATGAGAGATTGCAAGCACAGCACTTAATATAGTGTCTGGCAAAGCAAATGCTAACATCATTTGAATTGATTCTTTGTTTACTGTTTAACAGACGCATTAGTGGCATCATTCTTTTGTGTTGGGGTGCTCACTGCAAAGTCAGTGGGAGAAAGATGAAACACTCTACTGCCCTAAAGACTAACAATTTTGGAAAAACAGTGCAGTTCTATCCAATTCGATAGGGTCACGGTGAGTCGGAATCAACCTCCTGGCAATGAACTATTTTGTTTTCATTTTATTGTTTAACATTTGTCATCTTTACAAAATGTTTTAAAGAAAAGTACATTGGCTATATTTTATTGCACAGCTAAATGATGTAGTGCTTATGGGTTGAGCTGTGATTCCCCAAGGTCACCAGGTTAAAACCACCAGCATCTCCACAGGAGAAAGATGAGGCTTTCTACTTTTGTGAAGAGTTCCAGTCTGGGAAACCCACAGAGGAAGTTCTACGCTGTCTTATTGGGTTGTGGTCAGTTTGCATCAACTCAATGGCAGTGAAAGTGAAATATACACACATATATTTGTAGAATGGAGATAAGTATGGAAGAATAAAACTTATTTCAGTGTCCACTGATATAGTTCAGAAATTGTACTAGTCTTTCCTCTTGGTGTGCAAGGGTTAATTTCACCCACTAACCTTGAAAATAGTCATTTAAAAATATTTTGATAGGCAGTTTTACGATTGCAAGAGAATGGTCTGGAGGCTTTACATTGCAATTGTTTTCATTGTTAGTCAAGTTTAAATTTTCAATTTTGTCATTAGCTTTTTTCAATTTTCTCAAGATGTGTCTGCTTATGGCCATTCACACATACCTGTTGTATAGGATTGACAATGTTCTGGAGTTGAGGGATCCTATAGTGCTTGAGAATTCAATATATGAAGTAAATGCATTTGTGCAAATGCATTATCACTTAGTATACAGCACCCTGTGTGGAATTTCTTTTCATAGCTTTTAAAACATTTCTGAGTGTGTTTTATCACCTACTTAAGACAAAACATACCCCAACCTGCTGTCAACTCCATTCATTCTGACTCACACTAATCTTTTATAGGGTTTTGAGACGATAAATCTTTATAGAAGCAGGCGATTTCATCTTGTTCGCTTGTAGGAATAGATATATCAAAAAGACATTAAAAGAATTAGTACGCAGAATGAAGTCCAACAAAATGCACTCCATAATTATAGGGTGTAATGATAGAATAAACTGTACATATACATTTTTTGCCTTTCATTTTTATTGCAAAAATCATCCTCAATTTATTCATGAGGGCCCTTCAGAAAGTACATGGGAATTTCCCATGATCTTTATTATTCCATTTTCCCAGAACATTTTGCGTATCCACCATCTGCTTTTAAATTTTTTATGAACTAGCCATTTCACATGGGCATTTTTGATGTCACATAGCCTTAACAGTTGCTGTAGCAACCCAAAATACCACGATCTTGTATTCTTCCATCTTGTACATCACTAGATTATTGTTCAAACGTCACACTCTAACGTTTAAACATAGGTGTATGTATCTTTGCATTCTCTGAGAAAAAATATTAAAGAATTGAAAAGGTTACAGTACAATCTGTATGATATTTTGAAGCAACTTTGGAAATAATCTCAAATATCACAATCTGCAGAAGTGTTTGCTAATATCCTAGAATGTGAACGTTTTGGATCTTAATTTTCTGCACTGACTTCTAAACTTACAAGTATTGCTAATATGTTGAAATAAAAGAAATAAACATAACAAGTAACTATGAAAATTGACATGATAGTCTTGAGTTAGTCATATAATTGATTAAATTATTCCTATGACAACTGTTTTAAATGAAAAGTTTCCAACAAACTTTAAAGAACACCTTTTAAAAAAATGTAAAGTAAATGGAGCTTGAAATTAGAATTGCTGAAGGTAAGAGCTTTAATAAGTTTCAGAATTACTTCCAATAAATTCTGCAAGTATAACAACATAATTAAAAAATATCATCCATTGAAGAACAGTGAAATCAGAATATAATTAGCAAATATATATCATCATAAAATTTTTCTAATAAAATCATATTTACTTTTAGAAATATTGATGAAAGATCTACAGTTGAAAAAAGAGCAATAAATCATAATTTCCACCATGTTTGCCAAGGTCTATTAACTCAAACACAATCCTATAAGTACTCTTAGCATAGAAAAGATAAGAAAGAGCAGTTTGTTTAGAGTGATAGCTGTCAAAGTGGTTATAAATGAGAATCATCTACAAAGTTTTAAAAGCATTAAAAGTATATGTCACTATTAAAGAAAAATAAAAGAATGAAAACTTAACATGGGGTCAGGGGCTAGAAAATTAAGAAGGGCAATCAGACTTCTACTCACTTAGACCACAGTAGTCAATTTAAAAGTCCCAAACAGCATACAGATCACTGGGCTAGCACATTGTTCCTAACTGACAGTTAAGAAATAAATTATATTTAAAAATAAAAACATTTCAAACAAAATAAGTTATTCTACTTAAAATTTGTTTAAAAATAAAAATAAGAAAAATGCTAATTGGCTTCGTAAACCAAGGAGGGTGTATACATATTAAATATTACAGATGGAAATAAAACAAGTAATTATGTATAATAGAAAAGGAAACCACCTAATATTGAGAAAATTTCCTCCCAGACATTAAAAAATACATTTATATTTTGAAATTATCATTTATTGAATTAACAACCTATATGGTCTATATGTAAACATAAGAAACCCGATGGTACTTCCTGGTAACAGTGGATTGTTAATCAAATGGTTGGTGGGTCAAGCCCACCAGAGTCTCCGAGTTGGTTGGGATGGCAGTGGCTTTGGTGTTTGGGGCAGATATAAAAATCTCTGCCTGGCTGCCATCAAGCTAATTCCAAGTCACAACAACCCTTTAGGGAAGCGTAGAACTGCCCTGGGAAGTTAAAAACCTTAACTCTTTGAGGGAGTAGAAAGCCTCAATTTTCTCCTCTACCTCCCCATAGATCAGGCAAATTATAAATTCCTAGGCTGACGCTTTTTTAAAAATGTATCTTTTTAAAAGACTTGGATCATTTTTCTCCCAATCAGTTGGCTTCCTTTGTTTTTTGTTTTGTTTTGTTTTGTGGCATCACTGCCTCTGGTGGTCGTGGGCGCTGCCCAGCGCTGCTCCTGAGAACCGCTCCTGGATCTGAATCACTAACCTGAGGGCCGCAGCCCCGCTCTCAACCGCACTTACATCACCAGGCTCAGCCCCTGGCTTCCTTTCTTAGGCTGTATGATTCCCGACCTGACCCCAGGTGTCACAGCGCGGGATGGGATGGGCAGCTGGCAGTCAGGAAGCCCTTTGCACTGTGAGTCACAGAAGCAGCTCTCGTCTCCCTTAAGGAATCACAGGCTGGGAAAGGAGTTCTCCCCCGCCCTATCAGGTTCTTACGTGTCAGAACCGATGGGATGACAGGAGATTTGTAGATACACATGGGGTGTAGACTAGGAACTGACAAGTTGGACATTCAAATGCTCTTGGAAGCTACATGGCAATAAGATCTACTTATCTGCCGAAAGATCCCATTTTTGATATCTTTTAAGGAGAGACCCATCCCTGCATAAAGATATCGTGTTCAGCAAAGGTCGATGAAACACAGGAATTCCTCAAGAAGATGGGTAAACCCAGTGACTGTAACAACTGGGTCCAACGTTAAGAACGATTGGGAAGGTGGCTCGGATTGGGCAGCGTTTCCTTCGGTTGTACACAGCGGGGCTCTGGAGAGTCCGGACCGTCCTGGAAACAATAAAGGTCATCGCCTTACAGACCCCACCAAGGTAGTTCAACTCCGCTCACAGGCGGCTGTGGCCAGGAGTCAGAGAGGGCTCAAGGGTCCCGAGCAACATCATGGTCAGGCATACGAATAACAAACCCCACACCAAATCGACTGCAATTGAGTCCACGATGACTCATAGCGAACCCCTGAGGGACTCTGAAGGACGGGAGTCGACCGCCAGTCTTTCTCCCACTGGTACTTTTGAACAGCCCACTGTGCGTGTCGCAGCCCAACATCAAATCACTACACCAGCACGGCTGATACACATAATAGAGCAAGACATTTCAGAAGGAACATGATTCCTGCCTTCAAAAACTCATAATATAAAATATGCTTCCAGCTGTAATGACATACTCTAAAAGACCCTACCAACCATTGTATACAATATACTACTGTATGTAAATTGCCACTGTTCCACTACTAGGCTGTTACTATAAGAGGACATAAAATACACTATACCCAGTCCTTGTAGCACAATGGTTATGGGTTTAGCCATCAACCCAAGATGAGCAGAATGAACTCACCCATTGCTCAGCAGAAGAAAGATGTGCCAGTTTATGCCTGTGGAGATACAGTCTGGGAACACCCCAGCGTTCAGTTCTATTCTGTCTGTAGGTGAGGCTATGAGTTGGAATTGGATTGATGACACCCAATAACATATACATATATTTATATGTACATACATATAAAGATAAATACATATTCATTTGTACAAGAATTGTGGAATTTTTTAATGAAAGGAAATTAATTTGACTATATTTCCCACTGTTAACTGCTCATTTTTTATGTTTCATTGTGAATTTAATGCTTATTTTAAAATTATATTTAATAAATCATTTTTGGGGGCTCTTACAGCTCTTATAACAATCCATACATCAATTGTATCAAGCCCATTTGTACATATATTGCCATCATCATTTCCCAAACATTTTCTTTCTATTTGAGCCCTTGGTGTCAGCTCCTTTTTCCCCCTCCCTCCCTCAATCTCCCTTCCACCCTCATGACTCTTGATAAATTATAAATTAATTTTAGTTTCATATTTTACACTGTTTGCTGTCTCGCTTCACCCACATTTCTGCTGTTTGTCTCTTGGGCATATGGGTTGTACAAAGATCACTGCGATCAACCCCCCCTCTCCCTCTCATATCTTCCCCCTCCCCTCACTGTATTGCTACTCTCATTATTGGTCTGGTGGGTTTTCTCTGTCCTGGATTCTATGTGTGGAGAGCTCTCATCTGTATCATTGTACATGCTCTTAATGTAATGTTTAATTGCTATGTAAATATATCATCTGCTACCCTTTGAACCATTGTAATATAATAACTAAAGTAACTATATAGTCTTTGCTTTAAAACTCCAGAATTATGAGATAAAAGTGAAAAGACGAGTATTACTTTTCAGGTTTACATATATGTTCTTGATGCCTGCATACTTTTCTCTCTGCATTGTCAGCTTTGTCAGATGTATTTTCTATGTACAGCTTTAAACTGAGAGAAAAAAAATACTCTAATATGGAAAGAAGATGATCAGTGGATATATTTTGTTTATCATTGGTTTATGCCTGAAAGAATGAGTGGTGTTCATTCTCTGTCCAAAAAATAATAATAATGATGAATTTGTGAGTCACATGATAATTTAAATGAAAGCTGGAAAAGAAATATGTAAGCCTTAAAAAAGTCATTTTGCCACAAATAAAACCACTTATATTGGCAATACAAATGACAGCAATAAAATACATCCAAGTTTTAATGAATCTATAAAAAGATATCTTTTTCTCAGATGGGGAAAGTATAAATTTAGACATTCATAATTCTTAAAGTATATCTCATTTCCTGATATTTAAAAATATATATTATTAAGAAATTTTCAAGGTTATGGAAATATTTTTTATTACTTGCTTTAATCAATAGAAAAACCTCTGACTACGTTGCCACTTCTCAGTGAAAAAGTGAATGCAAACACTGCAAATTTGAGTGTAAATTCAAGACTGAAGGTCTTAACCCTCGCTCGCTAATTGGGCATGTTTGACATTTACTTTATTGCCTTGTTCTTTTTCACTTTGATTTTCTACTTTAATGAAGACAAAATTCTTGACAACCACACTGCCCTAGAGAATAGTTTTATAGCAAGGAGGTCAAGTACCTTTATATTTATATTTCTCCTCAATTCTCACCTTTGTTAATAACATTATGATTCCATACCCTCTCTATGGTAACTTATTTCACCTGCTAACCTTTCTTACTCCCGGTATTATTATTGAGGTCACTCTTACTTGTAATCAACGTGTGCATCTAGCTATTCGTTTAAAGGACAATTCTTGTGTTATTTATTCAATTAGTTAGTTTGGGGTTTCTAAAAGGTTGGCGCTTCGATATTGTTAACATCAGGAGCTACTGGGCACCTTGAAGAGTCATTTGCTTCTTAAATCACTTCAGCCTTTTCAATTACCAAGCCATCCTGGGAAATTTAAAATATTTCACAACTTACAGAGACATTTTAGAGTTTTCTTTGTGCTTTATTTTTATCAATTTGGCATCCAGCTTCTGGGCCTCGGAGAAAAACAACATGCTTGGTAAAGAAGGGGGACAATGAAAAGGGAAAAAGGTCCACTACCAGATGGACTGACCAGTAGCTGCAACAATGACTTCAAATGTCAGAATGTCAGTGAGGCGGGACAGTATTTGTCCTGCTGTACATTCAGTCACTGTGAGTTGGAACCGACTTGATTTCCCCCGAGCACAGCAACCCCAACCTAAGTAGACATTTTGTTCTCTTGTGTAGACAGCTATTCATTCAGTAAATGCTGCAGCAAGTATCTTAGGCAGAAAGGAACCAATCATTGCAAAATTAAAAACAAACAAACAAGAAAAACCTGCTTTCCAGGTGTTCCCTGCAAAGATCAATTTACCTAGATGTTTGTTCTACATTGCTACCATGGATGGGGGTGGGTGTATTCAGGTTTTGCATGTTATAATACAAAGAGTGGCAAGGAAGGGAGTAGGGATGTCTTATCGAAGGACAGGATGTAGAAGCTTAATTTTTTAATATCTTTAAGCAGAGGTAAGGTGAATCAGGATTGTCGTAACCCTTGAAGCATTGATCTGCTATGGGTACCATTGTTGACTGACAGTCCCAGCTATTATTTTCTGCATCCACCAATCTGTTCCCGCCCAGGCTTTCTTTCACTGGGCCTGTACTGATCCACTGGTCACCCTATTGCAATTATGCAAATAAAACTTAGGGTTGGACTTAGGTAATAAAGATGAAACAGGACTCTTAATTTCCAACTCACAGACACCGGAAAGTCTTGCAGCCACATGAAGAAATGATATCTGATTATACATGAACAAGTTTAAAGTGGATAAAAATAGTAACATGTATATGTCTGATTTCTGTGACTCCCAGTGACAGTAATCTATTCAATCTATTGAGTAACTACTGACAATGTAACTATAGAAAGATGTGCTAAAGTGGCATTTAGATATGAACTTAATAAATACCAAGAAAATAATTTGCAAGCATATTCATTTATATTTGTCTGTATGTATTGCATTAAGATAAGAAGAAAAGTATTGGAACTAGGTTAAAGTTCTTACATGCATGGATTTATTCCAAGCAAATGATGCTTAAATATGTCTCTCTGATCAGTGGATGACTTCAGACAAATTCCATAACATTGTGGCAGTCACCTATCTGGTGTCAATTTGAGGATTAAGAGTGTAAGGTTGGAGTCTAGCCTAACAATCTGGAGACAACCAATGAGATCTGTATGGATATGGCTTTCCCCTCTAAGAATTCTGGGAAATGTGATAATTCCTTCTTGGAGGCAGAAGACACTATCTCTTGGCTCATTCCCTGGGAGATACTGTAGCTGACAAGATACATGGCAGCATGCTGATAGACCCTGAGTCCTGGAAACTGGAGGAGCCATGGTGAGACCCCTGCCAGTCCTGAGATGCTTCTACCACCACTGAATACATAAGACTCTGCACCTACTGGCCTGTAATTGTCCTGGTGTCATTGCATGTATCTTGTGAATCTGGAGGACTTTTGGATTGGACATATGGACTAATGTCAGACTTATGACCTTGTACTGAACTGAGCTGTGATGTTTTCTTAACAATTGCTTTTATATAAAACTCTTTCTTATACACAAGAGTGTCTATGAATTTGTTTCTCTATTCTATCTGGACACAAATATACATGTCTTGATCTCATTAGCTTACTTTTAAAACAATGTCCAATCAAAAGAGTGACTTTGAGGAGAATTATAACAAAGAATGTTATAACAACTGTTTTAGGGGGAAGCCAAAGGATTCTGAACCTCAATAGACTTTATTGAGACACAGGACAATCAAGGGGGTTATTTTGAAAAAGTTGCACAAAAACTGAAGACTGCTTTGTTTATAAAATGGACAAGGAAGTAGCACTAGGAAATTTTATCTTCCATATTGACATTTCTGTTTATTTTGAGAGGAAAGTAGAGCTATCCTATGAGAATTTTGTTGAAAACCATATCCTACCCTATCTGCACCACAGCCCCACACTTACTCCTTCTGAATTCGTCTTGTTGCCCGAAAACAAAGAAGGTGTTAAAGGTCCACAACTCGGGTTCTTTAAGGATGCCAAAATTGCCATTTTGATGTCAGATCCTAAAAGGGCACAGAATTATAGGGGAAAGCTTAGAGAGATGGCATGTACAGACCTAGATAGGTGGAGGATATGTCAAGAAACAATAGCTTTCTATTTTTATTCATAAAGATTTCAATGATTTTATATTATTATTATTTTTTTACTTATCCTTGCATATTATTCTTTGAGATCATTGAGTTATTCATTTTTCTTATGTATCCTTTCTAATATGAAAACACTGCCTTCCTACACAAAGAGAGCTCCTGGGCACAGAAGGGTCATCATTATCCAGGTACTCGTTAGAGATGCCATATCTCAGGGTCTCCCAGAATCAGAATTTGCAGTTTAATAAGATTCACAGTTGATTTTATGCTCATTAAAACAGCGTCTGTAGATGGGAGAGAGAATCAAATTGAAAATGAGATATTTCTCATTCTAGCCCTGGCTCTTTCTTATGATCTGTATTAAAAATCATCCTCCCAAAACTTGGAAACCTGGTGTAATATATTCAGGAATAAAAAGACTAGGAAAGAAAAGTGAACAGTACTTTGTGTCATTCATTTGCATAAAAAGTCATGTACTTGAGGATTGAAACATACTGAAAAATCATTGTGAAAAACTAGGATAAGAAAAATAACTGATGAGGTCATATTAAAAATGATAAAACTGTACCAGAAATAAGAGAGGGTTATGAAGGACATTTTAACTAGGCAGACAGCTGCTCGATGACTCAGTACAGAAGCATCATGGCTGATAAATTTTCACTTGAATTGGTGTCTTGATGTCAATTTTATCTCCAGGAAGGTAGAGCAAGTGACAAGAGAAGTTACTAAAATTGCCCTAATTTCCACCAAGCACCAAATGGTGAATTGAAAATAATAGGAACCTGGAGGATTGTGGTTAGCCATCAGAGCGTCTGTGATAATGAGGGGTATCTCGACATAGTCAGACTGACAGGTGAGATTCTGGGAATTTAGGTTTTGAAATATCGAAAGAATGTTGGGTATGCCCTCTTTGTCTGGTTTCCTAAGAGGAAAGTGGTCAAACCAAGAACTCAATAAAGAAATCATTCATAGTCTCAACAAAGATGGCAGGGAACTCTAGGGAAAGGAGTCATAGGGGCCTTAGGGGACACAGACAGAACTGAGCTGACATAAAGAAAGAAAAGCATGTGGCCTCATTATCTCACACTAATGACAGGGAAGCTCAAATCTACAAATACATATGCTAATAAATATAGATTATTTTGTGGAGAAGGTAGTGCAATTCTAACCACCATCAGAAGGAAGCTGCATGAATTGTAAATGGAAAAGTTTCAAACTGAAAGTACTTGTGCCGAGTGTAAGAATTTCTCATGATTAACTATTTTTCTTTCACTTCTGATTACAAAAATACGCCTAAAACCTTCAATGCCATTGAGTTGATTCTGACTCATGGTGACCTTCTGGGACTGAGTAGAACCACTCCTGAGCCTTCCTCAGGTTCCTGGTAAGGCTTTACCAGAGTAAGAACTCCTGATCTTTTTGAAGCAGAACAGCTGGTGGTGTCTAACTGCTGACCTTGCACTTAGCAGCTGTGTTTGACAGGGTTCTCCAGAGAAACAAAAAACAGGACACTAATAATTTTATATACATTTATATATAGAAAGAGCTCTAATATAAGAAATAAACGGTTAATCTAGAAAGCAGTACAAATGGCTCAGTGCAACTCACTTGAGTGAGACAGCTAATACTCTGGCAGCCCTTCAAGTCTTGAAGGCTGCTGGGTAATCATCTGTAGAGTAATTCAAGCGGTCCAGCCACAGGCAGCAAACAGAAAGGTAGGTCACCAATAGTCAGTCAGATGATAGGGTCTGACAGTCCGCAGCTCAAGAGATGTATATTCCAATAGCATGGCGAAGCAGGGCTTGAAGGAACATCAACTTACAGGGACACAGTCCACAGATTAGGTGTTCCACAGGTAGTGTACCTTGCAAATTGAGACACAGGACAAAGAAGGCAGTCAGTTGCACACTGATCTGAAGATCCAAGAGCAAGAGAGAGAGAGAGAGAGAGAGAGAGGCAAGACTAGCCTTCACGCCATTTATATCTCCACCCTTGAATTAATCTCACATGTGTTCATTGGCCATGTTGTCACAACAAACCTACCTCTCACAGCAGCCCAGCATGTATCTATTATACCACCACTACTCTTTTATATTGAGAATATGAGAATTTCTACCTTGACATACTCAGTTCCCCAGAAGACTTGAATTTTTCACCTATTGGATAGGGCCCTACTACTTGAAATGCATCATCTTGAGACTATTGAGGTTATTAAATTACTTGCAAACTGTGGTAGTTACATAACTTGCTGTCAACTTGAGAAAGGGTGGAGTCTAGTCTGTCAATCAGGCCTCAGCTTGGAGGCCCCATGGTGATAAATCACTCACTGGAACCAGATACACAGACTCTCTGTTTCATCTTCCTGTTGACAAGCAACATGGAGCTTCACCAATGCAGCCAGAGCCCTGGAACAGGAGGATCCACATGGAGACCCACACCAGTGCTGAAATGCTTCCACCACCACTGGATCCACTAGACTTGCCAACCACAAGATCTTCTGCCAGTTAGTGTCACTGCATGACTGTGAGTCTAAAGAAGAATGAATTCATGGAATAGTATTGCTATGTGGGGTAATATTGGATTTAAAAACTTGATTTGGACTGAGCTGGGATGTTTTCTTAATATACAATGGCTCTTTGATATAAATTTCTCTCTTAAACACACATGAATGTCTATGAATGTGGCAGTCATGTGCTTATGTTAATTTCATGATTGAGATGTAGGGGTGGAGTCTAGTCTGTTATTCTGGAGATAGACATTGAGTAGCTAATGAGGCCTCTGTGTGGGCATGGCTTTCTCTGGATAAGTCTGGGAAAACTTACATTATTTCCCTCGTGAAGATGAGAAGCTATCGACCCAGTAGTTGGGAGTTAGTCTTAGAGACGATGAATCACAGGAAAGAAAAGATGGCAGCGTCTAAGGACCCAGAGGAGAAGCCACATGACTTTGCCCTGATGGAGCCAGACCTCTAAAGCTGGAGAGGTCACATGGGGACCCCTGCCAGCAATGAGTTGCTTCAGCCACCACTGGATGCTGTTGATGGACCCTGAGCCCTGGAAGCGAGGAGCCATGAGGGGAACCCTGCTGGCGCCAGCACTCTGCACCCACTGACCTGTGACTTTGTGAGTCAGAAGGAGACGTTATAGACTGATATCAGGCATATGGGTTAATATCGGACTTATGACTTTGTTCTGGACTGGATTGGGATGCTTTCTTAATGTCCTATTTCTTTTTTATAGACACCTTTTCCTTATATCCATATGCATGTCTATAAATTTGTTCCTCTAGTCTACCCAGACTAACTACCACAATGAATTTGTTTCTTTAGTCAACCTGGAGTAACACATAAGCAAACTTCATAAGTTTCTAAGGCAATGCAACAGGAAGCACACATCATAGAACAGTTAAACATTCTGTGATCAATTCATGGGTTTACATGGTATGAGGCTAGTTCATTCACTTTAAAGGAAGCCTTCAGCTTCTCTCATATTAGTTGTAGTTAACATTGATGACTGTTTCCTAGAGCACTTCTTTCAGAGTTGCACAATGGTTACTTTATATTTCCATCAGACCTCTTGCTTTATTTTCATGAATTCTTTGATAAATAACATGCACTCACCACTTTTTGCATATTATAAAGTATGTACAGTCAAGGAAGCATATTTATTACTTTGAATACTTATTTTGAAAAATGAAACGACACTCCAACATCCTGCAATTATGAATGATGGGGTATTTTTTAATTGTAATTTTGGTTTCAGGATTCTCCATGCATGTATTATATTTTAACCTTCCATAGTCATAATTCTTTTTCAGGCTTGAATTATTTTGTAGTTTATTATTCAACTGCTTTATAACTTTTTTCCTTTATATATTTTAACAGATGTTTACTATTCTGTTGTTTGAATGCAACATGGATTATTTAAGTAATACCCTATGAATGGGCATCTAAGTTGTTTCTATCAATGGAAATCTAGTGATTTATTGCTAGTAATACAGTAGCACATGATTTTCATGTGTTTTATATCACACATGTGCAAAAATTCATATTGAAAACTAATTGCTAAAAGTGGATTTAGTCAAATTATATTTGCACTTGCAATTTTGCTAAACATGACTTCTCTGCCTATTTTCAATGTGGTGTTTTTGGTGGTGTTATACTTCTGAGAAGTATAAAGAGCTTTTCTAGTTTAAGACATATTGAAAATATCTGCTGATCTACTTCTGAAACTTAGCTGGTAAAAACCTTATGCACCACAACAGAACATTACCCAACTCCCTTGCTCTATCTACAATGCTGGGGGAGATTCAGCTTTAGAGGAGAGCATTATGTTTAGTGAGTTCAAAGAGCAACATAGGTTTTGGAAATCATCAGTGAGAAGAGTTGCCACAATAGTCACAATATTGTACATTAACATAATGATAATTAAGAGTGCCGTGAGATTGGGGAACATTTTGTTCTATTGAATATTAGGTCCCTATGGGTCACAGTTGACTTGAAGGCAACTAACAGGATGACAGTTTTGTTAAACTTTCCCAAGTTAACACCAGAGGGCTTAAACCAATTTGTCTTCCTGTGAGCCAATCATGAGAGTGAATATTTTCTATTCAGCCATGATAACATTTTACCTTATCATCATGAGATATATATAATAATATCATGATAAGCCATTATCAAACAAAAGGGTTTTCTCATGTGGTTTAATAGAACAAATATTCTAATATACTATGTTGTCAGTGGGTGTGGTAGTTATCAATAAGGTACAATCCTCAAGTCTCACGGTTCTAAACCATCAGCCACTTCAAGGAAGAAGGAAAGCACTTTTTACTCCCGTAAAGGGTTACAATCTTGGAAAGTCACGGGCAGTTCTCGCCTGTTCTACAGGGCTGCTGTGATGCTGCAAGGACTCCGTGGCTATGAGTTTGGTTCTCTTTGAGAGTGCACAAATGTTATCATGTATCGTGATTGAGTTTGGTATTCTTCTATGAGATACTGGAAATATTTTCATTTATATGACGTACCTATTTATCCTAAAAAATAACTTTAGGGAGATTATTTGTCTTTTGTTTTATAGGTACAGGTAAGTCTAAAAAACAAAACAAAACAAAAAAAAAACTGGTACTAGGGTTCCAAATCATACAAGCAGAGGTTTATTCTAAACCGTGTTTTTAAAAGACTCTGCCATCAGTGCATAGCTGTAGGCAGATTCCAATTTACTTTCATTGGGGTGCCTTCCAGAAATAAGAGGGAATAAAATAAAGATTCAATCAAAACAATGGTTTTTGAAGGGACCTGCTGGGCTATTACATTCAGAGTGGAGAGTTCAACTAAGAATCTTCTTGTGCTTGTCTTTTGGAATTCCAAAGAGGTGATCGTGAAACAAGAGAGGCCCGGGTGGCATGGTGGTGAGCATTGGAGTGCTCGCCTGAAGGTCAGCAGTTCAAAACCAGCAGTCATTCCTAAGGAGAGAGATGAGACTTTCTCCTCTCAAAAAAAGGTACAGTCTTGAAAACCTACAGGGGCAGTTCTACTGTGTCTTAGAGTTCACTAAAATTTGACGTCAAATAGATGGCACTGGATTTTATTTTTGATTTGAGAATGCTGAAAGATCATCTCAAAAGATGTTAAACAATCACTGCAGTCTAATCATGGGGCTTATTTTAAAGATATTTTAAGAAAATGCAAAATTCATTAATGAAAAAAAGCCAGAAGATTTGCAACAAGGATTTTTTTTTCATCTTGACAATGCACCTGCTTATTTTCTAAATGTAGCAAGTGAGTCCTATGAGAATTTCATTGGAAACATTTCCTATCCACCCGTCAGCAGTGAACTTTCTTCTTCAGCCTTCATTTTTGATTCCAAAGCTCAAAGACTGTTGGGAAGGAGCAGGGTATCAGGTTCTCAAGAAGGCCAAGACTCAAGACCGCTCCAAGGCAGCGCAAATCCAGTAGCACAGGATTCATCATGAAGGAGTTAGAAAGATGGAAGGCCCACCTTTGGAAGGAGTTCACTGACTTGGAGGATGTCAATCAATTGTGGCTTCCCATTGGGATATTTTTAATAACGTCTCCTATGATTTGGCAGCATCATTTTTTTACCCTCTCTTAATTATATATCGACTTTCTCACTTCATCCATTTTAAAGAAATGAATAAAAGTCATAGGTATAAAATAGTTGTGTAAGCCAATGCTTCATTTATTTTTCTTGGACATCATTGTAATGCAGTAAGAAAAATGATAAAAAATAAAACTCCCGATTATATTCTGAATAAAGATACGAGCCATATATGATTGCAGCATCCAGACAGACATAATATTTTCTTAAACAAGCCAAGAAACTTTGTTGTGGAATGGGAATGCACGGAGATTAGTAAGAGAGTCCTGTTGCAAGTTATCTCAACCAAGTACTGATTCTATAAGGGACACGGAAGCATGAGTAGCATAATTCTGTGTGTGTTTTACACTGCAATAAGAATGTGATGATACACTAGTATGGTGACAGAGCTGTTTGTAAATTATGTTTAGTTTTAAGGAACCGAGATTATGTAGGCCAGTGATTGTCAACCTTCCTAATGCCATGACTCTTTCATGCAGCTCCTCATGTTGTGGTGACCCCCCAACTATTAAATTATCTTCTTTGCTACTTCATAACTGTAATTTTGCTACTTTTATGAATTGGGCAAGCCCTCTGGAAGGGTCGCTCAACCCCCAAAGGGTTGTTACCTACAGGTTGAAAACCACTGATGTAGGCAATGCCCTCACTAGTCATGTGTGTATATGGATGTGCGTGTGCATTAAAATCAGAAAACTCTATGTGGTAACAAGGAAGAAAGCCACTGGTCTGTGAGAAATAGCAAAGTTGGGAGACAAACCTTTGCTTCTTTCCTCATATATGTGCACATAAATATCTAAATTAAGATGTAAAGGTAAGAAAATAAGTCAAATATAACAATTTGGTATGTACCATTTGTTTAAGATTGACATAAAATGTTATGCATATACAAACAACATCCCTGGAAAGGTGTAGTGAGAAACATTTTCTCTTTAAGAATATGATACAAAATGTTTAGGGCCACCAAATAATACATTACTTGCTTTTTAGTTTGATGTGCTGTGGTGGCTTATGTGTTGCTTAAAGTGATGTTATTGGTATTTTTAATGCCGGCAGTGTCGCTCAAAGTGAACAGCTGTCAGCAGAGATTCCTGACTAAGAACAGAACATGAAGAAGGAATTGACTGTCTATTTTAGAGGAAGAAGCTACTGAAACTTTCTTCATGGCATGGAAATGCTGTCAGAAACTG
>PVJH01015658.1:0-52676 GCA_004026705.1 Nesogale talazaci | reverse complement strand
GGGGGGGGGGGCGGTGTGAGGGGAGCACAGACTGACTTGCCACCCAGACCTTTGGGGTCAGGTCTGGTGGACTACCTCTCCCCCGGCATAGGGGAAAGTGCCTGCCCCTGGTACCTGACCCCAGATGGCTCCCCCAGCAACAAATGTCCAAGATCTCAGCCCGCGACTTCAACCTCTCTCCTTGTCCACTCCCTACCCTGTCCTGGACAAGAAATCAAAAAGCTACACTCTCAAGCACCGTTCTGGTTGGGTGGAGCACCAGATGGATGAATGGTCTGGTTAAACTATGGCAGAGACAGCTGTCAGGACCCTCGCACCAACCACCAATGACCGCCTCCCGCCCAACATTAGTTTTCAAAAGCAATGGTGACTTTTTCTCCCTCCTTCAGAAAAGTCTGTTGAGGTGATCTGGGAAGTAAGGTCACTGGAGGCAGCTCTGGGTGCTGCCCTGAAAGGCAGTGAAGACCTGGGACTGCCTGCCTGCGACCTTGTCCGTCCTGTTGTGCCTCCCCCATCCAGATACCACCACCACCACCACCACCCCCACAACTGAAGGTGAGAAGCTCTTCATTCCCTGGCTTTCTCCATCAAGAACATATGGTCTGGGGGAAGGCAAGAAAGAAAGTGGAGAGGAAGAAGAGGGCTTTTGAACGGGAATGACTGGGTTTTGAAAGGGAAGGACGGGTGACCTGCTGTCCATGGAGATCAGCTTGCTTCTGCAAAAAACGATTCTCGTGCCAGAGGAAGATGCCTGAGCGCAATTCTCCTGGGGAAAACGAGCTCCCAACGAGTCTTGGAGAAAATTAAAACAAATCCTTTCTAATCTTTCAAAAATGTTCTGCCCAACTCCCGTGGAGTCCACAGGGGGATCGGGGTTTAGAAAAGAAATTGGTTAACTGTTTGGATAGTGTGTGTGTGTGTGTGTGTGTGTGTGTGTGTGAGAGAGAGAGAGAGAGAGACATAGAGAGACAGAGAGAGAGACAGAGAGAGAGAGAGCACTAACTTTGTGTTTTTGAGGGAGGCACAAAGTCTGAGGAGTCTCAGTGATGTGACAGGTATGGTGGACAGTCTGGACCTTGGTAAAGGGCAGTGAAGGCTGAGTGAGTCTAGGGTTGAAGTGGGCACCCACTGGAGGGTGGTGGTGGTGGGAAGGCATCTGTTCGTTTGCCTTGATGGGCAAGGGGGAAAAAAGAAAAAAGAAAAGAAAACAAAGCAATTGACTTTAGGAACTCCCGCCCCTGGAAGTTCTAGAAATGCATCTGGCAGTGGAGTCTGTCCCCATTCCGAGCAGAGACTGCTTCCGAGTTCCCTGGGGTGTAGCCAGGCCTCTCTCCAGAACAGGGCGTCCTGGAGGGGCACGGGCCAGCGCCGCCTGCGGCCGGCAGTCCTCGGCAGCAGATTCTTCCAGCCCAGCAGGGAACTTCACCCCCACAGATGGATTTCTACGGGGAAAAGAGCGACCTCCGTAGGGAGCAGCAAAGACGGCTGCTCCGCCCCAGGGTCTTCCCGCCGAGCTGGACGCTTTCTCCCGGGAGAGCGCGGGAACCGCCCGGACGCCGGAGCCCGCGGTCCAGGGATTTTCGAAGCTCCAGGTTCCAGCGCGGCCGCGGGGTTGGCCTAGTGGAGGCAGCGCTACAGGTGGGCCGGGCCTAGCCCGGGAGCGAGCGGGCCTCAACCAGCCGCCGGCGCGGAGTCGGAGCGGAGGGCTGTTAGGGCACTACCAAGACTTCCGATGCAGCAAAACCAGGAAAATCGGGGACTGCTGCCCGCACCTCTAGGTCACCATGCCGCTGTCCCGGCGGCCCCTGGAAGCGCAATGGGTCAGGACCAAGCGGTTCGCTTTGGAAGCGAACCCACTCACTCCTCCCAGGACTTTCCAAGAAGATGTGGGGTGGAGAAACGCACACACACACACACACACACACACACACACACACCTCACCACCCAAATGGGGCACATCCATCTGGCCACCTCTCTGCACCTGAAATGCAGTCCCTCCCTAGACCTCAAACGTTTTCTCTGTCAAGGCTCCCGCAGGAAAACGCCTGTTTCCGCAGTCGAAAGAAAGCTTCTCCTTAAACCGTTCCTTGGCGTTGGTGGGAGGAACAGGGGAATCCTTCTGAAGCGCAACTTGGAGATGGGAAACCCCTGGAGAGTCCAAGAAAACTTAGTACCTGGGACCGCAAACCGTGTACCAGGAGCAGGCTGGCCCGAGGGGGCACCCGCACCCCGGAGCTGCGACGCCGCCAAACCGCCGCCCGAGCGGCTCGCAGAAGCTAGTGCGGCCCCACTCTTTCCCCGGGGGGCCCGGCCCGGCCCGCAGACCTCGGAAGGCCAGCGAGCACCCAGAGTTCAGACACAGTAGCCTCAAAGGGAATGGGTTTCAGGGTGTCGGTGGTTGTTTTTCGGTTGATTTTTTTCTTTTCTTTTCTAAACGAAATCTAATACTATTTGGCTGCGAAAATATAGATCACCGGCCCCTGAGTCTGAAAGATTAACATTTGGAAATGTAGGAAACATAATCTGCATGGCTAATTGATTTCCAGCGTATCAGTTTAAAGGATAAAGATCGATATCTACATGATGGATATTGTATTAATAGGGACATAAATAAAGACCCGAGAGTCGTTACGGAAACCTTTGAAGCCAGTCGGCTGCTTGCGGAGCCTCTCCTAGCCGGCACAAGGATCACCACCACCCCACGCCAGCTCCTACTGGGCAAAAAGCCCCTGCTTCCCCCACAGGGTAGAGAGTGTGGAATCACCTTCTCCCAAGATAGTGGTCTTTAATGGAGCAACACCCACAGGAGAGACAGCACCTCTTTTTTGGGGGTGGGGACGGACCTGCTGAGTTAAAGTGGTAGGTTAAACGGGGAGAGTCAGGTGGAAGAGACCAAGTTAGCAAATCACCCTACACTGGACACTTAAAAATACTGCCACTCAAGACACATCCACAATCACACCGACACTTGCACATGAACACAGAGAAACTCCCTACCACACACCCTTACATGTGGACACCCCTGCCACTACCCCCCACCCACCCCCCACCCCCCACCCCCACCCCACCCCCGCAGGGGCAGGCCTGAAGGACAGGGAATCTGAGCCTCATTCCCTTCTTCAACCCTGAGCCTTCAGGGATAGACAGGGGT
Organism: Nesogale talazaci; assembly: GCA_004026705.1. NCBI lineage: Eukaryota > Metazoa > Chordata > Mammalia > Afrosoricida > Tenrecidae > Nesogale > Nesogale talazaci. The sequence goes on along the minus strand of PVJH01015658.1, from coordinate 49,524 downwards.
GGGGTGGGGGAACCCGGGTTCCCTGAGATGTCCCTTGGTTGGGGCCAGGATGAGGGGGGGTGACAAGGAGGTGCAACGTTCCCCACCCAGCATGTCCTCCTCTGCTGTTGGGGACACCCATTTCAGGGGAGCCCGGGAGACAGCAAGGAAGGTGTCCAGGACCTAGGATTGAAGATGAGTCCAGGGTGTGAAGCCTCGGCACAACCCTGCCTGAGGGGATTTTCTGAATGTTAATAAGTCGCTCTTCACTTCACCACCTTCGCTGCTGCCGCCATTAATTAAGAGGGACAGCCCGGAAAGATGTATTAATTACGCAACCCTGGCAACCCTGAGCACAGTGGGCTTCCACCTCGCTACAGTGAACTTTGGCCATCCTGTCCCTCGGCTGTCCAGGAGAGAGAGATGGGGGTGGGGTGGGGTGGGGTGGGGTGGGGAGAGAGAGAGAGAGAGAGAGAGAGAGCCCGTCCAGGCGGCCAGCAACCCCCTCCAGCACCTTCTGCAGGGCACTATCAAGAGAAGGGCAGAGGTGATTCGGCCAAAGGGGGTTGGCCGCTTGTTCTTGTGCCTGGACCTACTGAGCATGGGACTTGTGCTTTGGGGGACACAAAACCTAGGCAAAGGGACATTAGGGAGGGGCAAAGTGACACATTACCACTCCTCCTGCTGGACAGACAGACACATCAAGTACATCTGTACTCAGGATCAATGGAAGTAATTCTTTTGGATCAATGGAAGTAATTCTTTTTTTTTAAATTTTTTATTAGGCATCACTGCCCTGGTGGTGGGAGTAGAAGGCCCAGCCTTTGCTCCTGTGAGCGGGAATTGAAACTCCATCCCAGTGGGCCGCAGTCCCGCGCACAACCACTACGCCACTGGGGCTCAGCCTAATGGAAGTAATTCTATTCTACTTCTATTCTTCCCAATAAGAGCTAGGGAAAGGGAGCCCTCGCTCTCATGCTCCCTGCTGCGGCGGGTGCATGTGCTTGTACACACACACACTCCAAAGACTGGCACCATCTCCTGCCTGGCTCCTCCATCCCCATTCACCCCCTCAGAGCCTGGTGTCTTCTCCTCCTCCCTCCTCCCAAGACTACAGTGACCAGATTTTAAGCAGGTCACCACTGATGGGTGGGGGAGGGGTGGAAGGGGAGGGTTTCTTGATTAAAATTTGGTCTATCTGGGGCACGAAAAATGTTCATAGAGGGCTGAGCCCCGGTAGCTTAGTGGTTGTGCGTGGGACTGCGGCCCACTGGGACCCACTGGGACGGAGGTTCAATTCCAGCAGTGGGGCTGGGCCTCCTACTCCCACCACTAGACAGCAGTGATGCCCCCCCAAAAAAATGTTCATAGAATGTAAAAATACTATTGTAATATATTTATTTTAATTTTAAAATACCATGGGACATTGTTAAATTGTTAAAAAGCGTCTGGTCACTTTACAAGACAGACAAAATATTCTTGGGCGCTCCAGTTTAGGGGCCTGCAGGGATTCACCCCAAGACCAGGACACCCAGAACTTTGCTCTGTGGCGGCCAGGGAGAGACCACTGTCTCAGAAGATTCGAGGTAAAAAGAAAAGAGAGAGGGCTGAGCCCTGGTGGCATAAGTGATTGAGTGCAGAACTGCAGCCCGCGGGCTTGACGGTTCAAATCCAGTGGCGGCTCTCAGGACCGGCACTGGATAGCACCCACGACCACCAGAGGCAGTGATGCCTGAGAGAGAGAGAGAGAGAGAGAGAGAGAGAGAGAGAGAGAGAGAGAGGAGCATGCTGGGCAGGTGGAGCCTGGAAACCTTAGAAAAGGTGTGGTTCCAGGTATGGTGAATAGGGAACTTGGAAAGGGATACCCAAACCCAAGGCAAACTCACTGCTATGGACACTGACTCATGGTGACCCTATAGGAAAGGAAGGAGCTGCCCCTTGTGAGCTTCTGAACCTGTAACTGTCTAGAGGAGTAGAAAACCCCTTTTTCCTTCTAGAAGCTTGCAGATGGCAGCCCAATGTGCAGTCCCAACGCCACCAGGAGGAGGGTTCCCAAGTTGAAGTCCGGGCTGCCCCAATGTACACTTGTCAGCTGAAGGGGGCTGGGGGATGGAGGCTTGGGTGCCCAAGGCAGCATACGCAGGGGATGTCAGAGGATTCTGGGACTCCTGGGCTGGTGGCTGCACTCTACCAGCTGACCTGTTGGACCTTAACAGGGGGAACCAGGGCTCTAACCAATCCTGCTGCCCACCTGCTCCCACCTGCCCCCATTCTCAGCAAGTTCTGCTCTGGTGGGCAGTGGGGGTCCCAGTTGCCCATCCTCACTTAGAAACTTGAAAAGAGCTGGGCTAAACCAGGCCTTAGGCCCTCACCCTAGGGCACCTCATCGTAGTAGGGCAAGTCTACCCGACTCTGGGTCACCAAAGGGAATGGCCCAAAAGCCCTTGCATCTTGAAATGCCTTTGACCCCCTGTTTTTCAAGGCCTTCCATTGAAGGTAGAAGTTAGCTATTCAATCAGGCCCATCCTGTCCAGCCCTGGCATTTAGTCCTGGAGACCCAGTGAACTCCAGAGGAAGATGTAGTGGTAGAGTCAAGAAGAAATGGAGACCAGTCTCACCTCTTGGGCTGAGCTGGAGCTGCTGGCTGGGCATATGGGCCCTGACACAAAGGAGGCAGCTAGGGAGAGGGTGGCTTCCCAGGCTTGCTAAAATGCATAGTCCTGCTCACTGCCAGGTCAGGTCAGAGACACCTTCTGGGAACACCAGTGGTCTTTCCCAATAACATATTCCAAACAAACGTGGTCAGTTTTGGTTTCTCAGAGCAAAATTGTTATTTCACCCGGTGGCAGTGGTGGGCAGACAAGGCCATCTTTTTTTTTGCCTTTTTTTTTTTTTCAAAACCATCTTGATGGCAGAAGAGCACATAGGCGAGGGCTGAGCCCCAGTGGTGTAAGTGGTTGAGTGCGGGACTGCGGCCTGCAGGCGTGGCGGTTCAAATCCAGCAGTGGCTCTCAGGAGCAGCATTGGGTAGCATCCATGACCACCAGAGGCAGTGATGCCCTCTCCCCTACCCCCCCCAAAAAAAAAACAGCACATAGGCGGTATTTTTGGAGAAGGGGAACCAGAAGGGGAGGATTCAGATCCTGAGAGAAGCAGGATGCACTGAGAGGGAGTGACCCCCAAAGCTTTCTCAGAGCAGACAGGCAAAACATGCCATTTGAATGAATTGTTTTAGAAACGAAAGGAAAGGAGGGAGGGAGGAGGAAGAGGAAGGGGGAAGAAAGGAGAAAAGCAAAGAGTGAAAGAGGAAGAGAAGAGGGACAGAAAACGAATTTTCTGAATCCTTAATTGATGCTCTCCAGAGAATCAAGAGTCAGCTACCATCAAGCTATGATGAATGACTATTGAGTTGAATCTCCATCTTACTGTTCAGAAGATGTGGGCACAAGGGACTTGTGCTTTGGGGGACATAAAACCTAGGCAAGTGAAGTGAGCAAAGGGACATTAGGGAGGGAAAAAGTGACATATCACCACTCTTCCTGCTGGACAGGCAGACACATCAAGTACAGCTGTACTCAGGAGCAATAGAAGCAATTCTATTCTACTTGCTCTCAGTTTTCACATGTGTTCATTTTGGAAAAGAAAGGGAAAGTGGCAGTTAGATGTTTTCAGCTCAACTATTGCAGAAGTTCAGGTGATGGGAGAGAAGGGGGGGTGAAAAAATGAACACTTGGCACAAATCCCTTGAAAGTGTTGGTGAGGGAAGTGTCTTGTTGGGGGTGGGAGACTCAGGGAAAAGGATGTCACCATATGTCATGGAGTCACTTTTCCAGATACCTGCCCTGGCTACTGCCTTGGCCACATACTCCAAGGGACTTACCTGAGAGTCCTGGAATTAGCAGTAGAGCTCAGAAGACCTGCTATTCCTTGGTTTGGCTGCTTGGGTTTCTATAGCCCTGAAATAGCCATTTCTGGAGGCCTGGTGACAAAGTGGTTATGTTTTGGGTTTGTGAGGTCTGCAGTTCAAAAGTACCAGCTGCTCCGAAAGACAAAGATGGGGCTTTCTACTCCCCTAAACAGTCACAGTCTCCAAAACTCATGGGGGTAGTTAGCTATGAATTTTGAGAGACCTCTACAGGAGCCCTGGTGGATTACCTGGCTAACCACAAGGTCGGCAGTTCAAACCCACCAGGCACCTGAAGGAGAAAGATGAGTTTTTCTACTCTCACAGTGAGTTAGTCTCAGAAATCAAAAGGAGGCAGTTCTACCTTGTCCTATAGGCTTGCTATGGGTCAGCATTACCTTGATGGCAGTGAGTTCTTTTTTCTCTATTATTAAGAATGTTGTAAGGGCTGAGCCCTGGTGGCGTAGTGGTTGTGCGCGGGACTGCGGCCCACTGGGACGGAGGTTCAATTCCAGCAGTGGGGCTGGGCCTCCCACTCCCACCACCGGTGAGCAGTGATGCCCAAAAACAAACAAACAAACAAAAACAAAAACAAAAAGTACTACATACATGTATAGCCATTGTTTTCTGACACAGTTCAATTGATTCCACTCCTGGTAACCACGGAAGAGTATGAATCCAAGTAGACTCTGCTGGGTTTCCCATGGCTGGTATGGCAGAAGGCGATGGTTAGGCTTTTCTTTAAGAGGATCATAATAAACCAAAATACCAGACCCACTCGCACCGAGTCCACTCTGACTCTCTAAGGCTAGTTCTACCCTGTAGGACAGGGCAAAACTGGCCCTGTGGATTTCCAAGACTGTAACTCTTTCTGGGAATAGAAAGCCCCTCTTTCTCTCAAGGCGCAGCTGGTGGTTTCAAACTGCTCATTTGGAAGCTAGTAACCCAACCATGAAGCCATGATGCCACCAGAGTGCCTAGATTAAAATGTTGTGGCAAAAAGGTACAGAGAGGTAAATAAAGTTGGCCTGGGTCACACAGCTAAGATGTTGCAGCTCTTGGATTTGAACCCAGGTCAAAGTTAGGTCTCTATTCTGTTCTGTGGGAAATTCTTACTTGTTGATTCTATTGGGAAGTCCCTGTGCTCCTGCCACTCAGAGCGAAGGTAATCTGAAGACTGCCTTAGGAATCACTTCACTCCTGGCTGTTTTGTTTTAGCTGTAAATACATTTCAACACAGAAGTTATGCTTAGTACCTCAGGGAGGCACTGACCTGCTTTAAAGTTTTTTAAAGTTCCTTTAAAGAAAGTTGGAGGGCTGAGCCCTGGTGGTGTAGTGGTTGTGCACGGGACTGCGGCCCACTGCGATGGAGGTTCAATTCCAGCAGTGGGGCTGGGCCTCCTACTCCCACCTCCAGAGAGCAGTGATGCCCAAAAAAACAAAGAAACTTAGAAATGGACTCCATCCTTTGAAAACACTTCTAATGATATAATCTCACTTTTTTGGGGTGCCTCACTGCCTCTGATTGTCGTGGGCACTACCCAGTGCTGCTCCTGAGAGCAGCTGCTGGATTTGAACGGCCAAGCCCACAGGCCACAGTCCCGCACTCAACCACTTACGCCACCATAATCTCACTTTTAAAAGAAATTGTGCTTCCTTTAAGTCACCTGTTTTATTGCTTAATTGTACTTCTTTTAAGCAACTTGTTTTATTGCTTGCAGGGAAAAATTTTGTCAGTGTCTATGCTTGCGACTAGAGGAACCTGGAACCCATTAGACTCACCCATGGACTGACTGGGCAGAGGATGCAGGTAGAGTGTTTAAAGATTGAACCCCAGACTAAGCCTAGTGCTTTGTGGGGTCCTCTTCCCAGGCTCCTAGCCTTGCAGGCACCCAGATGGGAAGGAAGGCATGGTGGCAGGTCCAGAGAAAGGTTGTGAGGCTTCCCAACCCTGGGGCCAGGGTGATGTTTGGGAGTTTGGAGGAGAGGTTGGGGTTTTCAAACACTCTTCAAGTGTTCCCTTCTTGCCCATGTCTCCCCACTCCACAAGGAGATTTGTTAGGACAATAGAAAACCTGATGGCTGGAATCCACAAAGGGGTCACCTGGGAAAGGTTGGGCTTCCCTGTAGGCTGTTGCGGTCTGCCCCTGCCAGCCCGCCCCATTGGAACCATTACTCTGCAGGTCTCTGGTATTGCAGAGAGGCGTGGAGACAGAACCTTCGGGAAGGGCGGGGACAAACCTGTCAGACCTTGATGTCAGGTTTCGGCCATCGAGAGGGGAGGGTTTCTAAGCCCCTGAGGGAAGGGCCAGGGGGCGGGGGGGGGGGCGGGCGTCGTGTATAAGACCCCAGCGAAGGCATCTCTGGCCCAGTCCAGAGTGGGCCTCTCACCCGGAGACTTCAGGGAGCGTTGGAGGCCGCCCAGGCCCGGGTTCCGCCTTGCGGGCCCCACCGACTCTGGAACCGCTCCAGGGGCTGCCCACATCATCTTAGCATGGGACACCCCCCCACACGCCCTGGCCCCCTCATGGTGGGCTACCAAAGACAGAGAAACCGGAACCCCGCCCCGTCTTCGCCAGGGGCGCCGATCCCTCCAACCAGAATCCATTGGCAAAGGAATGGCCACCTCTCGCAGTGAGCTTTCAGAACTCAACTTGCGCTTGATCCGCTGGCCAAGTCCAGCTTCACCAAGGGCTCGCGGTCAGGGAAACTCCGGGCTCGGTCAATGGGCACAGGATCCGCCCTCCTGCGCCCATGTAGACACTGGATTCGGACAACGCCCAGAGCACTTAGAAACCCCCTGAGGGGGATGGGTAGAAACGGGGAGCGGGGAGGGAGTACAGGGAGAAATGGTGTTAAAGGTAATACGGAGAAATAATGTCGTGTATGATGTCGTGTATGATGGGGGGCGGGGTGGTGGTGGTGGTGCACCAGGTTTAAGAAGAGAGAAGGGAAAGGGAGGAAAGGCCGGAGGAGCAGCAGAGCAGCAGAACGTCCTCTGGCTACGCAAACTAGGACCACTTCCACAATCCCAGGATTGCCCTGCGCTGAGGCCGGCCCAGCTTGCCACAAACCTGCCCGGTGTCTAGCTCATTAAAGTGAGATTAGGGAGACACTCGCATTTCAATAAAAAACGTTGAGCAATCGAATGGCTCTCAACTCCGAACTGGCGGTGTAATCACCCGGGGCGCCTTTTAAAATACCGACGCGCCCCACCCCCGCCAATTAAGTTGACGGCTCTGCGGGCGGAACCGCGAGCCTGGGTGTCTTTTTCCAGTTCCCCAGGTGCCACCAGGTTGGAGACCCACCGCTCCCCGCTCACCTCTGGAAGGCCTTTGGAGGAGGGGGAAATTCGGCAGGGGGCCCCTGAGGACAGAGTGCCTGACTTAGAGAGTGTGGACTGAAATTTAGTTTTCAACCAATAATTGTTTCTCACTGGGACTGCATACTTCTCCAAACCTACCTGTCAGCCCCTCAGGAAAACTTGATCTCTCTCCCTCTCAGGCTGGCACACAAAATATAGTCAAAGGCGCACACAGTAAGATAGGCGTGTTATTTAAATTTAAATGTTTAAATGTTTGGTGGACAATGCTTACAGTTGTTGGTGAAGAAACTCACTGGGAAGAAACTCACAGAATCATGACCACGATTCTGGAGAGATTGTAACTGTTGAAATAAATCACTTTGGGCAACATTTAAACCCCCTTTCTCTCTTGCATTTTGGTGCATTTTACAATAATAGGAGTCCAGTGTTCTTTGTGTATTCTACCGCATTCCACCCCTAGATGTTTTTAATACCCCTCAAGAGCCCTTCTGATGTAGAAAACCAACAACTTATCACATCAACATTCCCTACCCCTCCTTCCAGTCAAGGAAGATGTGACATTTCTCAATCTAAGATCATTCTGATTTCTTTTTTTTTTTTGGGGGGGGGGCATCACTGCTCTCCGGTGGTGGGAGTAGGAGGCCCAGCCCCACTGCTGGAATTGAACCTCCGTCCCAGTGGGCCGCAGTCCCGCGCACAACCACTACGCCAACGGGGCTCAGCCCTCATTCCTATTTCTATGCACAGATAACTCGATTCTAAAGGACACATGCTCATCTCACCCCCTCCCTCCCACCCCAGCTCCTATGATTGTTCTTGGAAGTCAGACATTGGACCCTTCTTCCTTACTCAGATTGATTTTAGCATCAGGAGTGACTGCGAAGTTATCACAGAAACAGACCAGCTTCTTCTTCTTCTTCTTCTTCTTCTTCTTCTTCTTCTTCTTCTTCTTCTTCTTCTTCTTCTTCTTTTTGCATCCTCAAGGTCTGCCCAAGGAGCAGAGCAGAAACCCCAGCATCACCAGTGAGAAGGGAAGTAAAGCAGGTGCTGGCGGGATAGCTCCAGCAATCACTTACACCCTTCCTCAAGTCAAACCAAGATCTGGCCGCAGCCAGTTCCAACACTCAGTATGGAAAGTTCTGTGGTTTATTAGATGTTGCTCAAACAAAGTCACCTTCAAACAGAGACACTAAAAGACAGGGTCTCAATGGACGAAATGTAAATGCAGCCCCAGCAGGAATGTAATCCATTGGGTTGAACCGTGTTTGTGCTTTAACCGGAATATAACCAACAACTACTAAGGAACACAGACTAGACTAGATCACAGAAGTACAAGGAGTGCCTTAGTTTTTGAAATCCTAGAATTAGACCGTCTCTAAAGAGTAATTAGTTTAGAATGTCAAAGCTTGAAAAGATACTAAACTGGGAGAAACAATTAATGAGGCTGTTAATAGATTTCCCCCCATCCCACCCTACCTCCCCAAACCAGGTTGCCAGACGTTTGATTACAATATACTTGTTCCCACTAGGTTTTTTTTTTTTTTTTGCAGGGGGTGGGAGGGGGTTGGCTGAGTCAAGAAACTGAAACCTCACAGTGTGGAATTGACCAAAAGGAGAGGCCAAATGTCCTTTGGTTTCTTCAGTGGCTCCTTTTGATGGGATATAATGCAATAAAAGCTCCACTGGTGGCCTAGTGGTTGTGTGCGGGACTGCGGCCTACAGGGTTGATGGTTCAAATCCAGCAGCAGCTCTCCAGGAGCAAGGCTGGGCTTCCTACTCCCACCAGAGCAGTAATGCCACACACAAAAAAAGTTCCACTGGTATGTATGTGAATGGTCCTGATTTGGCTCCAACCCCCAAGTGATTTTATATATATATATATATATATATATATATATATATATATATCATCTAGATCCTTACAATAATTCTTCTGAGGTAGAGAAAAGCAACCATTGACCTTTGTCACCCAGGGTCAGGGGCTACTGAAGAGGCAGTATGGGGGTGGACAGGCGAGTCCCCACCCTTTCCTGTTAGGGCTTCCCTTTCAGCAAAGACTAGAATGCGTATGGGCCACTTACTATGTGCTGAGAGGAGCCTGGCCATGCTGGCATTGAACTGTTACCACTGGGTCTGAAGCTCAACCCACTTAGTGTTCCCAGGGATAGAGAGCAGTCTGTCTGTTTCCATAGAGATGTACAGTCTTGAAGAGATTGCTAGGAGTCAGGACAGATTTGGTGCAGTGGGTTTATTTTTCTCTTTTTTGGGGGGAGATAGCTACTCTTCTTGTTTGCTTGTTTCCTACGTGCTGTTGTGAATGGGTGTAAGCTTTTGGATGGAGTGGCTGGAGAGAGAGAGAGAGAGAGAGAGAGAAATAGAAAAAGAGAGACACAGAGAGAAACAGACAGAAAAATGCAAGGAAGAAATCCAAGCAGGATAGATAGCCACCAGATTTAGTGGTTAGGGCAGTCCCCTCCAGGGCAGTGACCTGAGAGTCTTGGAGACTTGAATGAAATTAGGGCCATGTATCTATGAAGGAGTGCCATCATTTCCAAAGCTTATCCTCTCATAGACTGCTGATACAAATCCTCGCATCAGTACCATGAGATAAATGCATCTGAGATTTTCTGTCCATTTCAGAGATGAAGAGCCTGAGGCTCAAAGAGGCCACATAACTTGCTAAAGGTCTTTTCGAGTAAGGAGCACAGTCTTTATGCCCACACTGCCTGCCGACAAATATTCACTTTCCAACCCCAACCTGGATAATCTTTCTTGGCATGAACACTCTTTTCCATATTAGGAGACATTCAGAGGTGAAGCATTTGATTCCTCATCTGTGGGGTGAAGTGCTTTCCTTTAAAATTCAAACTCAGTGGGCTTGGATATTATTTGGAGCCCAGAATCTAGGCAGAACCTGGGCCTTGGGGCCCTGGCTTCCTGAATAAGTGTGCAGGCCAGACCTGGTCCAGCTTTATGCAGTACTGTGACTGGAAGGCTATGCTCACTCAGGAGCTGGAGACATGTCCAGGACAGCACCCAAGTAGCTCTCCCAAGTAGAGAAACATTGCCACGGAAAGGGAGAGGATGTTCCACTGTCCAGGGAAACTTCCGTCCCCCCCCCCACCCTGCGTCACTCCTGCCCCCCGCCCCGTACTCCCCCCTCTCACAAGACTGATTTCCATTGTTTCAACTAGCACTTCATTCTGGAAGTCCTTCTGGGTATGAAGGCCTTTCTATTGGATTTGCCAAACTGTAGAATGGGCCAGGCACCTGAATGCCAAAGAACCATTAGAAACCAGGCAAATGTATCCCACGCCCCTATCCTGCCACTCTCTTCTCAATTAAGCACTATTAGAACTTAGCAGCACAGCCCAAGTAAACAACCTCTGTGTTTAGGAGCTTAGTTATCTTATCGAATTGATATTAAAGTATTCTAACTTGAGTGTTTCATTATGAGAAATTTTCATGTGCAATCCATGAGAGAAGTGAAATGTGGCTTCTATTGTGATCAGGCCAATTCAAAGATCTCTTTCTCATGTACGAGGAGTAATCTAGTTTATGCCATTGATATACTTCCCCTATGAAGCATAAATAAACCAAGTAAATTTGGACAGACTTCCACAACTCTTGAAGGGGTGAAGCAACAAAGTGGTGTGAATAAAATGCACGTGTGATTATATCCACAAAGTCAAATGCTACCAGCATGCATACATGTCTACACACACCTATATGGGCACACACCTATATGGCTGCATCATCTATGCATACATATCCATGTGGAGATGCACTTAATGCAACTTAACAGTTGCAAATACAAACATCTCCACATTAGTATGGAGATACATAATGATTAAAAGAATGAATATAAAAGTTACTGAAGATCTTGGGTATATACACAAATTAAAACCAATCCAACATTGGGATTCTTAGTATGGGAAACCTCAAAACATTTACCAGAAATCAAGAAGGAGATCAACAACACATTTTGAAGTTATGATGAATGTCACTGTAACATAAGGCACTTGCCCCATCAGAACATAACTGATCTCTGTAGACTTTCAGGAAATTCTACTCCATCCCAGGCTTAATTTTACAGAGCACCCACGCTAAGAATGTACACTCACATGTGTGAATTGTTTTTCTCTCAGTGCTGTTCAAACTACAAAAGTAGGACGTGAGCATTTCAGGCCAGGAAATGCTGGAAATAATTTCAACAGTGAAATAAAATTTCATGACAACAGATTTTCATATAAATACTTCTTGGGTTTATGATGACAATGTAGACATGTAGGCACAAAACACACCATATTGTAGTCATACCACTTGTCAATGGTCAATAACTTATTTCACTCCTATGATAGATACAGATGCGCCATTCAAATTCAGTGAATAGAGTATGTGTCAAGATATCATGCAGGCAGCTCGCATAAATGCATGAGGAGTAATAGTGTACCCATGATAGTCCCTGGGTGTTTGAAGTATGAAAACGGTGTCTTATTCCAAATGTCAAAAGATGGAATGAAGAATGTTTTCATACAAAATATATTTGGAATATTTGCTTTTTCTTCTTAAAAAAAAGGCATCCAAACCACACACTCATAATTCATGATCTTAGGTGCAAAATCAGATAAGTATGTACTCTCATTCATCTCAAGTGATTGGAGGTGAATATTTCAGTGCAACAATATTGAGTTGCTTGGTTCAAAATACTCCTTTTTCCCCCCTAGTAAAGGTCTATGATCTACAGCTATATATCTGTGTCATCAAAGATATCTTTGGGCACTATTTTCTATCTTATCAGGTTATTGAAAGTCCTTAGTTGTTTGACGGTATAAAATCATCTATCGTTTACCAACGCAACCTTTTCTGCTCTTCGTTTCTAAATGTATTGGGGCTGGAAGGCGGGGAGTCATCTCCCTGCTCATCAAAAACTGCCCTGGAAATGTTAATACATCAACAGCCAGGGTTGTCGATTTGAGAAAAGTCATTGGAAAAGTTGAACTAAGGGGGGCAACAAGCGGGGAGTAGAAGGAAACCTAGTTTGTACGCAGCCTGAAGAGCTTTCAATTTCTTCCAGGTGGGGGCAACCGTCAGTCAGTTTTGAGAGGAGCGAGGCCGGCGAGCAGGCTCGTTCCGCCCCTGGAGTCCAGTAACAGAAGGTGAAAATGACTTCCTGGCAGTCACCCCCGGAGATATCAACCACGGGCTTCCAGGAGACAGGCCCTCTGGGCTCTCTTACAGACACCAGCCGTGGGCCGCCGCAGCCCCGGCGCCCAGGCCGGGAAGGACCCGGCGCCCGAGCGCACCGCCGCTGCCTGGCCTGAGGCTCCGAGCACGCACGCGCGCTGAGCACGTGCGCCACCGCGCCCGGAGGCGGAAGGCTAAAGCCCTGCCGCTAAAGCCGGGGCCCCCGGGCGCGAACATCACTCTCTGCGCCCCCGGCGCGCTCCCCAGCACATCTGGGCAGCAGGGAAACCTCTTCCGTTTACGGGTCATTCATTCATTCATTCATTCATTCCTCGGGATCATTCCAGCCCCCGGCCCCGCCGCCGAGATGTATGCGCGCCCGCGCACCTACACTCGTAATCTGCTGACATCTCCAGTGCAGGCGACCAGCGTAGGGGACCTTCTTTAGTCTCCTCTCTGGCTCAATTCCCTGACTTGGGGCGGGAGGGCAGCGGTGGGGGCCAGCAGGAGAGGAGTGCGAGAAGCAGAGGCTGATCTTGCTCCGTCCAAGAGATGGGACTGCCCACCAGCATGCCCACTTCCCTGGTTTCCAGTCTGGCCCAGCGCAGAGGAGGACGGAGAGGAGGCGGAGGAGGAGGAGCGCGTGAGCCCAAGAGGCTGGAAACGGAGACCCCCGCGATGGCCGGACAGCGAGGACGCGTGCGTCCCGGCGGTGGGGGTAGAAGGCAGAGGGCGGAGGAGCTCCCGAGCGCCCCGAGCCACCGTCCCCTGGCCCGGCGCTGCGTCGGCGGGAGTGCCGTCCCGCTACGTATCGCTCCCGCGCGCCCCGCCCGCCGCCCGCGCCCTCGGGCCCCCGCCCCCGGACGAGCCTCCGGCTGCGCCCTCGGGCCGGTACTTGAGCCAGCAGATGATCCAGGTGACAACCACCGAGAAAAGCGCCAGGATGCTGGCCACCGACAGGCAGATGGGACCCACGGGCGAGGGCGAGGGCGAGCCGGCGGCTGGGGCGGCGCCCGGGGGTGCCCCGCCGCCCGGGAGTCCGCCGCCGCCGCCGCCGCCCCCGCCGTAGTGGTTGACGAAGATGAGGCCGGTGAAGAGCAACACCACCATGGAGAGGAAGGAGAAGACGACGCACACGCAGCCCGCGGTGAGCGCGGCGCGCTTGCAGTTCTGGCAGCTCTCGTAGGCGCCCGGGGCGCGCAGGCCGGCGCGGGCGCGCGGCTCGCGGGACGCGCCCTCGGCGGGCGGCGGCGGCGGGACCACGGCGGCGGCGGCGGCGGCGGGCGACGGGGCCGGGGCCGGGGCGGGCGCGGGGCGGCGCGCGGGCCAGGGCGGGAGGCGGTCCTGGGGCAGCGGGTCGTGCGCGGCGCGCAGAGCCAGCGGGCAGGCCTCGGCGAGCTTGGTGTTGTTGGGCAGGCCGTGCACTCGGCTGTCGGGCAGCGGCGTGCGGTGGCGGCACACGGGACACGCGATGGCGCCCGGAGGCCCGTGCCAGGGCGGCGGGCGCGGTGAGCGCTCAGGCGGGGCGGCGGCGGCGGCGGCGGCGGCGGCGCGGAGCTGCAGCTGGCTCAGGCACTCCTGGCAGAAGGTGTGCAGGCACGCCAGCAGCTTGGGCGCGCGCCGGTCGGCGTCGAAGTAGTTGTAGCAGATTTTGCACTCGTAGTCTTCCAGCTGGGGGGGCCCGGGGGCAGCCGCCGCACTCCGCACCCCGACGCCCCCGCCGTCCCGGGTTCCCGCCGCCCCGGCGCCCCCGGCTCCCCCTGGGGTCTCTGGGCTGGCCCCCGGGCTCCGCTCGCCGCCGTGGTCGTTCGCGGGCGCTGCCATGGCATGACCCGCCCCTCATGGGGGGCCAGGTGAGGCTCCTTCCTCCCCCTGCGCCGCAGCCTGAGCTCCGGGCGGGGCGGAGGAGCGTCTTGGTCCCGCGCTGGCTGCTGTCGCCGGGCGGGGGAGGCACCGCTGCCAGGGCCGGGCGGGGGCGCCGTGTCCGCCCCCCCCCCCCCCCCGCCTTCCTCCCTCCCTCCCTCCCTCCCTCTGACTCTGGCAACTCGGTCCCACCCTGTCGGTGGCTCGACTGGCCCCCTCGGCCCTGCTGGCCGCTTTGGGTATCGATTTTTGCTCGATTAGAGATTGGTAGTTGAGGGCGGATGGAAGGTGGGAGAATGGGGTTGGGGGCGCGGCTGCCTAAGGATGCTGAACCCCTGCAAAACGGGGTCCCCACTCCGTACCGGGAGGTAGCAAATCTTGTCTTGATTTTTCCATCCCCCTGCCCCTCTCCCGCCCCACCCCCACCTCGTGAATCCCGGTTACTCGGTGTTTATCCTTCTTAGCCGGGGACTGGGTCCCTGGCGACGCCTCCTCTCCCCCCAGCAGCGCCAGCTCACCGGTGATGTAATGCGGTACCCGCGCAGGGCGTGTAAACGGCCGCTCGGCAGCCAGGCAGCGGCGGTCCCATCCCCTGACGAAAACTGTGATCTCATTTCTCTAACCAAGGTCGAGAGCCAGGGATCACCCAGCCATCTGAGCTTTCCGCTTTGATTAGCCCAGCTCACACTCCCAGCACGTCTTCTTGGGGGCCGATGGAGAGTGGGGGCATTTTCCTTTCACCCTTTGGAAAGAAAGTCTGGAGCTGAACGGTCCCTCCTTTTCCTCCCTACAATATTGCTCGCAGAGATCGAAGGATGCACGAATTTCACCTCTCCATCACCAGGTTTGGATGGTCTGCTGTTAACAGCTGAATCCAGTCTTTTCATTTCACTGAACCCACCCATCAAACTCCCCCATTCCCCTGCTGAGAGCGCTCCCTACAAGGACAAAATTGGCACACAATCTACTAGAATTTCAGGATTCAAGTGAACCCAGCCCTGGCCATAAGGCACACAGCTCCCTCCAGGTAAACTTATTAACATGCCAACATAGGACCCAAGCTCCAGGAGGCCAGTGGGGCAGCTGGTTCCTCATTTATGAAACTGAATATGGGTCTGACTGATTCAGGATGGGAAATAGAAGCACTTTCATGGACACTCAGGCAAAAGTAGGGGCAGTGAGTTGGAGGACCCCTTGGTTATTCCCAGCCTGAGGTCCTGTTCCCTGTTTCTCCCTCTTGGACCTTGCCCTATGCAAAGGGAAGTCCTCAGAGACAAAAGGCCTGGAGGATGGCTTTGTAAGATGCTGCGTTTCCACGTGGAAATACTCCCACCTTCTCAATGACTCCCTGGTGGGGTCATGTTCCAGGGAATGAATGAGAGAGAAAATGAATGCTTGAATGAGGAGCATCCTGAAGGAAGGAAAGGGGAGGAAGGAGCCACGCACACATGGATCAGAGAGGAGAGATCCTATGCACGAGTTTTTATGATATTTGAAAATTAACGTATTTGTCAGCCCTGTGAAGGAATAGTAGCTGTGAACATTCTCTCCAGTGAGAGGAAATTTTGGTGGCCACGCTCATTAAAGGCCATTAGCCTTCTTCCTCTCAGTTCCCCATTTTTCGAATGAGATTTGGGGGCCTCCCTTTGGAAGGGCCTCATTTTGTGGTGGGGCTGTGGGCACAGAGCCCAGGGTGAGAGGAGCCTGAGTGTGGTCATGGCGTGGTACTTAGCTTTTGTCGCCACTCGGTGCTGTCCAGTCGTTGCCCGGTGAACCGCCCTAGGTACAGCAGAATGAAACATGCTCCAGGCCTCATGCTTGGGGCTGTGGTTAACCACATGGCTAAGCTCATGCACATACTGCTCCTCGGAGGTCTCGTTCATTACCACAGGCCCCCCTGCTTTACCACGCCTGGTATCCTTCCCTGGGGACTGATCTCTCCTGATAATACAGCCAAAGGCAGTAAGAAGAAGTCTTGACATGACATTCTAGGCATATTTCTTCCGAGACACATTTATTCATTCTTCTGCCCGTCCGTGGTATGCTGGGGCTCATGGTTCTTTTCCGACACCACAATGCTGCCGCCCCGGTTCTTCTTTGGTCTCCTCTAGTACAGAGTTCACACAAAGTTAACACACACTGAACTCTCGTGGAAGAACACTGTGTGGAAAAACTGTAGAACGAAGCACAGAAACGAGCGTGGGACTATAGTCAACTGCTCAGGCTAGGAGTCCTGGTGGCCCCGAGGCTGCTCACCGTATGAAGGTGAGTCCAAGCCTCGAGTGGTTCTTTGGGGGGAACAGATGTCTGTCTGCTCCCATAAAGCCCCACAGCCTTAGATGCCCTGTTTGGCAGTTCAACTCCCATCCAAGAGAATCACTGTGAGTTGCAGTTGACTCAATGGCAGTGTTTTTTAGTCCTCCTCACGCTACCCAGGTGCTAGCGCATATACCACTCTCATACCCACAGTGACTCAAAAGGTTCTGACATCATGCTAGAATGGCATCTGGCAAAGATGCCACTTTAAGTACTAAGATGCACTTGGGATTGGCACTCACCCCATGCAAAAAGTTGGGCAGTGAACACGGAAGACCACAGAGGAATTGATGCATTTGAATCACCGTGAAGAATATCGAATATACCATTGACTGCCAGGAGAACAATCAATTTGTCTTGACAGAAGCAGAGCCAGAAAACTCCTTAGAAATGAACAAGGCCAGGCTTCAGACAGGCTATCCGGTGGGACCGGTCCCCAGAGAAGGACATCATGCTTGGTAAAACAAAGGGACAGCAGGGAAAGAAGGAAGACCGTCGATGAGACGGACTGACAATGGTTGCTGCCATTGTGGGTTCACACATGGCAGTGACTGTGAGGCTGGCACGGGACCAGGCAAGGTTTAGGTCTGTTGTACATGGGGTAACTATGAGTTGGCATGGCTCACCGACCTCCCGAAATAATTGTGCTCAAATGGCATGCCTTTGTGCAAAACCTCAGGATTTTAAGGTTTCTCTTATGTGTTACCACTAATGAAGGAACTTTGAGATATGGGGCTTGTGATTACAGCAGGGTGTCTCCGTCTTGGCATTATTGACACTGGGTGTTGGAGAACTCTTTGCCAGGGGTGCATGTCATCCTATGCATTTCAGAGTATTTAGCAGCATCCACAGCCAAGATACTTGAATACTTTCTCTACTGCATTTGTGTGACAACCCCAAATACCTCTAAGCACTGCCAAATGTCTCACAGAAAGTCAGCCTTGTGCCTTGTCTGTAGAGCGTCTCCAAAGGAGTAAATGAGTCTCCTGCTTCCAGGAAGGAAGTCCCAGGTTTCCCAGAAGAGAAACCCATGCCTGCACAGAGGTCTCATTGGCTATCTCCATGTTGACATGCTAGAGTCCACCCCTACACTCTTAATCCTCGAATTGACACAAGATTAGGTGACTGCCACATCCCCTTCATGGGGGAGGGTCAGCAGAAAAGTGGGTGAAGGAAGATGTCGGACTGTGTAAGACATAACAAAATAATAATTTATGAATTATCAAGAGTTCATGGGGGGTGGAAGGGGAAAAATGAGCTGATAACCAAGGGCTCAAGTGGAAAGCAAATGTTTTGAAAATGTTGATGGCGGGCTGAGCCCCGGTGGTGTAGTGGTTGTGCGCAGGACTGCAGCCCACTGGGATGGAGGTTGGATTCCAGCTCCACGGAGCAAAGGCTGGGCCTCCTACTCCCACCACCTGAGGGCAGTGATGCCCCCCCCCCAAAAAAAAAGAAAACGTTGATGGCTACAAATGTATAAATGTGCCTGACACAATGAATAGATGGATGAATTGTGATAACAGCTGTGTGAGTCCCCAATAAAATGATTTTTTTAAAAAAGGTGATCAAAAATGCTAAAGCTATGCAACAATATCATTAATATCATATGCAAGAAAAATTTGCCCGAAGATCATCCAAGAATGGTAACAGCAGTACTTTTTAAAATTAAAAGATCATTTTATGGGGGGGCTCTTACAGCTCTTGTGTTGTTGTTTTGGTTTATTTTTGGGGGGACCATCACTGTCTTATAGCTCTTATAACAATCCATGCATCAGTTGAATCAGCCATATGTGTATATGTGTTGCCATCATTATTTTCTAGATATTTACTTTTTTTTATTGTATCCTTGATATCAACTTCTCTTTTTCCCTTATCCCTACCTCATGACCCTTCAATACATTATAAATTATTCTTTTTTTTTTTTTTTTAGGCATCACTGCCCTGGTGGTGGGAGTAGGAGGCCCAGCCTTTGCTCCTGGGAGCTGGAATCAAACCTCCATGCCAGTGGGCCGCAGTCCCGCGCACAACCACTACGCCACCGGGGCTCAGCCCATAAATTATTCTTTTTAATATCTTACACCAACTGCTGTCGGGATTTCCCCATGGTTTCTGTTGTTCGGCTCCCTGGAGGGTGTGTGTGTGTGTGTGTGTGTGTTTATGAGTTGCTCATTGTGATTGGTTCTGTTTTCCTCCCCCTATCTCTCCACCCTTTCCCTACTTCCCTGGTCTCACTACTTCCATTCCTGTTCCTGAATTCCGTGTGTTGTGAGCTTGTATCTCTTATCTGTTCCTATGTATATGCTCTGGTCTAGTGCGTAGTGAAAGGCAGGCAGTGTTGGGATCATAATAGTAGGGAAAAGGGGGTTTACAGATTCAGACTAGATTAAGAAGAAAGATGAAACAAGGAATATCATTGCTGATGCCAGATGGTTCATGGCTGAAAGAGAATACCAGTAAGATGCTTATTTGTGTGCTAATTGACAATGCAAAAGCATTTGATAGTGTGTATCATAGAAAGTATGAATAACCTTGAGAAGAATGGAATTCCAGAACATTTTCATGTGTTCATGCAGAAACTGTACATGGATCAAGAGGCAGTTATGCAAATAGAACACGGTCATACTGCATGGTGTAAAAGTAGGAAAGGTGTGTGACAGGGTTGCATTCTCTCATCATGCTTCTTTAATGTGTGCACTGAGCAAACCAGCAGAGCAGCTGAATTATACGAAGAAGGACATGACATCAGGATTAGAGAAAAGCTTGTTAACAACTTTTGCCATGCAGATGACACACCTTGCTTGCTGGAAGTGAGGAGGACTTGAAGTTTTTGCTGATGAAGAGCAAGGATTGCAACCTCTAGTCTGGTTTAAAATTCCATGTGAAGAAGAACCAAATCCTCCTAACTGGACCAATAGGTAACATCTTGATAAATGGAGAAAAGTCTTTAAGTTGTCAAGGATTCGCCTTGCTTGCATCCATAACCAGTGCTCCCGGAAGCAGCAGTCAAGAAAGCAAAAGAGGCATTGCTTTGGGTAAATCTGCTTGACAGAACCTCTTTTTTTTTTAGGCATCCCTGTTCTCTGGTGGTGGGAGTAGGACGTCCAGCCTTTGCTCCTGGGAGCTGGAATTGAAGCTCCAACCCAGTGGGCTGCAGTTCCGCACACAACCACTACACCACCGGGGCTCAGCCGACAGAACCTCTTTACAGGGTTGAAAAGCAAGGCAGTTACTTTGAAGACTCAAGGTCACCTGACCTAAGTCATGGGATTGATCACCCGCTGCCCCCAACGTATATGAAAGCTGCACCATGAATCAGGAAGACCGAAGAATCCATGCATCTGGATCAGGGTGCTGACAAAGAACACTGAAAGTTACATGGGGGGCTGAGCCCCGGTGGCGTAGTGGTTGTGCGCAGGACTGTGGCCCACTGGGACGGAGGTTCAATTCCAGCAGTGGGGCTGGGCTTCCTACTCCCACCGCCGGAGAGCAGTGATGCCCCCCCCCCCCCAAAAAAAAAGTTACATGGATTGTCAAAAGAACAAACTTCTCAACAAAAACACCAAAAAGAACAAACATCTCTCTGGGAAGAAGTACATCCAGAACACTGCCTAGAGAGAGACAAGAAGAGCAACACTTGGTCCCACGTACTTTGGACGTGTTGTCAGGAGAAGGACATCATGCTTGGTAAAGTAGAGGGATGGGGAAAGAGAGGAAGGCACGCGACACTGACCGTAGCAGGGGGCTGGGACATAAACAGAATGATGAGGCTGGTGCAGGCCCCAGCAGCATTCTGCTCTCATGTTCGTGGGTCACTAGAAATCATAATGGACTCCACAGCAGCTAATGACAACAAATCATCCATCGCCCTCCAGCTGATTCTGACTCAGTGACACCCCCCCCCCACACACACACACTCCTCACTGACTGTGTGACGGTAGAACTGCACACCCTAGACTTTCCTTACCTGTAATCTTTGTGGAATCGCCAGGCCCAGCTTTGGCAGGGCTTCTGGCTAACGAGTAGCCCATTTCTTACCATTTGCTCCACCCACTGATCTAATTTGGACATTTCAGACACTCGCTGTTTGCTGAATATTGTTTAATGGATGTGTGGGCATCCCTGCTTGCCCCCATGAAGTCTCAAAGACTCTGTCTGTGTGTACCCAGGCCAAGTTGACACAGCCCAACTTCTCTGTTATTTTAAAGACAGAGATACAGGTAACATACAGCCCCTCCACCCCCAAAAGCAGGAGGAAGCCCAGTCCATGGCACCAACCGTGTATCATCGGCCTGTCACTTGTAATCAGCAATGCCCTGTTTAAAATACTGGGACAGGGCTGAGCCCCGGTGGCGTAGTGGTTGTGTGCGGGACTGCGGCCCACTGGGATGGAGGTTCAATTCCCGCTCACAGGAGCAAAGGCTGGGCCTCCTACTCCCACCACCAGGGCAGTGATGCCTAAAATAAAATAAAAAATAAATAAAATTAAAATACTGGGACAAAGGGAGAGCTCCCTGGTGTTGTTAGAGCCATAGATGTTTAGGGAAATAATGCCACTCAGAAGCAGTAAGTGATTCCATCAAACTATTGACATTTCAATCTAGAATGCGGGCTAACTGAAGTCAACATGTATTTATTTTAAAAATAGTTACATTGACATAATTCATATAGCATTCTAATTCATATAGAATTCAATAATCCAAACCTATTAAGAGTTACACATTCATCACCACAATTGCTTTTAGAGTGTTTTCTCTTTTCTTCTTATACTCATCTTTGTTAGCTCTCCCATTTCCCTCTGATCCTTCCTGCATGCTCCTGAGTAATTACTAATCCAGTTATTGTGTCTGTATATGTACCTGTCCTGGATTTACCATAGAAAAATATAAAACTAGAAACAATAAAACCAACAAGCGTTACCAAATAAAACAGTAAAACATCATTAGAAAAGAAAACAGAACATACTAAAAACTGAAACAACTTCAAAATGAATCACAAGGGAGATCAAACAATAATGTGTTACATTCTTAAAACTCAACTGCCCCCATAGCACTACAAGAGACAACACTGGAGACGCAGTGTGGGAAGGGAATTGTGCCAGACACAAGCCCATCATACTGGGATGAAACACTAAGGGTGTGCAACAGCAGCAAGGAGAACAATGTAATGCAGTCCCCAGGGAATAAAAAAAAAAAAGACTTTGGGGCCAGGGAGTAGCACCCCATCAGACTCCACTAGAAAATACTCCTAAAGGTCAATAACCAAGCCTTTAATGAGCTTTTCTTTTTTGTTGTTTTTCTTTTTTTGTGGGGGGGGCACCACTGCCCCTGGTGGTGGGAGTAGAAGGGCCAGCCTTTGCTCCATGGAGCTGGAATTGAACCTCCATCCCAGTGGGCCGCAGTCCCGCGCACAACCACTACGATGCCCGCCGGGGCTCAGCCTGTTTTTCATTTCTTTTGTTGTTTTGTTTTCCTCTGTCTTGTTTTTGTGCTCATTGTTGTCTCTGCACGTCTCTTTAGATAAGATAGGTGGAAAAAACAATTTTGAGGAAAAAATAACTGGACTGACATTTGGGGGAGGTGGGTAAAAGAGGGGGTGTCGAAAAACCCAGAGACAAGGAAACAACAAGTGATCTAAAATTGATGATGAGGACATAGAATGCCTGGTGGGGCCTGATCAAGGGCAATGTAGTGAGAGGAATTACTGAAATGAGTGAAAGCAGAACATGATCGTGGGACAAGAGGATAGTTAAATAGAGGAAAGAATTAGGAGGCAAAGGACATTTTTGGATGTCTAAAGACAGACATGTACATATGTAAATATATATATGATGAACTGCTATCAAGGGCTCAAATGGAAAAAGTGGATAGTTGGAGAATGATAATGGCAGCAAGCATGTGAAGGTGCTTGGCACAGTATATGTATGTATTGTGAAAAATGATGTATGAGCCCCCAATAAAATTTTAATAACAAGGGCTGAGCCCCGGTGGCGTAGTGGTTGTGCGTGGGACTGCAGCCCACTGGGACGGAGGTTCAATTCCAGCAGTGGGGTTGGGCCACCTACTCCCACCACTGGAGAGCAGTGATGCCCCCCCCCAAATTTTTTAATAACAAAAATAAAATATATATATACATGATAGGGAAATAGGTCTATGTACATATATTTATATGTTAAGTATTAAGGCAGCCTACAGACATTGGACTCTACTCAGGTGCTCCCTCAACACAAGAACACTTTGTTCTAATAACCTGGCATTCTGTGACGCTCACTTTCCTGACATGATTGCTGAAGGCAAAATGAGTGCATAAGCAAATGTGAAGAAAGCTAATGGTGCCCAGCTATCAAGAGATATAGCATCTGGGGTCTTAAAGGCTTAAAGATAAACAAGTGTCCATCTAGCTGAGAAGCAAAAGCCTCACATGGAAGAAGCACACCAGCCTTTGTAATCATGAGGTTTGGATGGGCACAGTTATCAGGCATCAAAGACCCAGAGCAAAAACTCATATCAATGTGAATGAGGAGGACTGTGGAGTGGAGACTCAAAGCCTAGTTGTAGACAATTGGACATCCCCTTACAAAAGGGTCACAAAGAAGAGATGAGTCAGCCAAGGTGCGGTATAACATTGACAAAACATACACCTTTAATTATTGAATGCTTCCTCCCCCCTACTATCATCACCCCAGTTCTACATTACACATCTGGCTAGACCCGAGCATGTACAATGAGAATCCAGAGAATCCAAGACAGAGAGAATCCAGGAATTCAACACAGAGAATCCAGGACAGATAAACTTTTCAAGACCAATAATGAGAGCAGTACTAGGAGGGTCAGAGGAAGGTGGGGGGGGGGGGAAGGGAGAACCAATCACAATGATCTGCAAAAACTCCCTTTCAGTGGGGCAGACAAATTAAAAATGGGTGAAGGGAAACAGTGTTCAGTGTAAAATATGAAAAAAATTATAAATTATCAAGGGTTCATGAGGGAGGGAAGGTGAGGGATGGAGAAAAATGAGCTGCTACCACGGGTTCAAGTAGGAAAATAATGTTTTGAAAGGAATGATGAACAAAAGAAAAAAAAAAAGGGCTGAGCCCTGGTGGCGTAAGTGGTTGAGTGCAGGACTGCGGTCCACGGGCTTGGCGGTTCAAATCCAGGGGCGGCTCTCAGGAGCAGCACTGGGTAGTGCCCACGACCACCAGAGGGCAGTGATGCGCCCCCAAAAAAGTGAAAGTGATGATGGCAGCATGTACAGAGGTGCTTGACGCTGTGGATGGATGGTTGAGTTGTGATGAGAGCTGTAAGAGCCCTGATAAAATGATTAAAAAACAAAAAATCTCAACTCCCATTGAGTCAATTGTGGATTCCAACTCATACCAGCCCTGTAGGACGGAGGAGAACCGCCCCTGTGAATTCCCAAGACTGACTTCACTGGAAAAGAAAGCCTTGCCTCTTCCCATGAAGCAGCTGGTGGTTTCGAAGTGCCACCTTTTATGTTGGCAGCTTAAGCTGAATGCCACCAGGTTCCCATAAGGGGTTACATTAACCAGCAGAGACTGAGGTCCTTCTTGCCCTGGAAAGGAGGAGTCCAGGTGGTGCATCAGTTAGAAGCACTCACCTGCTGCCTGGAAGGTGAGTGGGTTGAGGGAGAAGGATGTGGCAGACAGCAAGAGAGACAGAACCATCCTTTAAAGCGGTGGGTTTCAACCCCCTTTGGGGGCTGAGCGACCCTTTCACAGGGGTCACCCAATTCTTAGCAGTAGCAAAATTGAAGTTATGAAATGGCAACGAAATTCATTTTATCCTTGGGGGTGGGGGTGTCACCACAACATAAGGAACTCTATTAAAGGGTCACAACATTAGGAATGTTGGGAACCACTGCTTTAGAGCATCTACTGGAATTCAGATTTTTAGCCTCCTGATCAGCTTTTCAGACCTGATGGTTTCCCCTAAGAACTTTTGGCCCCCTTTCAAGGAAACATCTCTCCAGAATTGCCTGAGTCCAACAATGGGTAGAATCCATTGCCACTGTGTGGTTTAGACTCCTGGGGTTTGCTGGCACTGGGGTTAGACCCTAGCTAAAAGGTCAGCTCACTGGATGCTTTATGGGAGAAAGAGGTGACAGTCTCTCCTGTAAAGATTTGCAGCCTTGGAACCTCCTTGGGGCACTTCCACTCTGTCTTCCAGGGCTGCTATGAGTTGGAACTAAATTGATGGCAATGCTAGGCCCCTGCACTGTGGGAGAAGACTTCTTTGTTCTTTTCAGATACTCCCTTGGGGTGCTTTTTATTATGGTATCTCTAGAAAACAAAGACAGGGATTAAGATTTGGTGGGCAAGGAGGTGAATTGGAATGGTCTTTCAAGAGAGAGCTCCATCCATTAAAATGTTATTCCAGGCCCTCTATCTCATTACAAAGAACCAACGTAGAATGTGGAACAATCGTGTGTCTCCATGAGGGCAGTGCTACCTGCTTCTGAGCAGCACTCTCTGCACGTACATCAATGACGCCAAGGTCACTAGTCAGCTCCCCCGTGCCCTTGTATTTGAGACAGGGCATGGTCTATGATACCGATAATGCACAGTTGGATGCATACACTGGGTCTCCGTATCTGTATCTCTTCTGTGGAGACGCTGCGCTTTCAATCACTCTGCCATTGACTCAGCTCTGACTCGCAGCAGCACTATAGGACAGTCTAGAAGTATCCCTGTGCATTTCTGAGTCTACCTCTTTCTGGGAGCAGAAAGCTTCATCGGTCTCCCACGGCATGGGTGGGGGTTTTGAACTACCAGTCATTGGGTTAGCTACCTCACGCATCTAGTGAGTAAGAGTAAGAACCCGACTGCCAGAATCCGTGATTGTCAACCTTTTCCTGTCTCAGTTTTCTCCTCTATAAAGTGGGAGAGTAGTGTCTGCTTCAAATGCTCATGTGGTGTTAAAAAATGAGTCTGTGTGTATTAGGTACTGGAGCCCTGAGGAGGCGGTGGTTATAGTTGGGCTGCTAATTCAGAGATCGGCAGTTCAAAACTCCCAGTCACGCTGAAGGAGAAAGAGGAGGCTTCCGACTTCCAGAAAGACTTAGAGTTTCAGAACCTCACAGGGGCAGTTCTCCTCTGTCTGATAGGGTCACTAAGAGTCAGAGTTGACTCTGTGGTGGTGAGCTCATTTTTTTTGTGCTTCATTCATACCAAGTGCTTCATTGCCTGAAACATGTGACATACCATAGGAATGTTACCAGCACAGGCAGACATTGTAATGACTCCAGTCCACGATGGTTATCACAGAGAAATCATATCTTGCTTGGTAATTAAAAATAACTCAGAAGTCAACATTACCTCGACTGGCCGATCAACATGAGCAGTGGTGAATGAAGCTTATGTGCTTGTTAAGATGAAATGAGACTGGTACCTTACCTCTGTGGGTTTCCTCCCCTAACCTCCCACCACAGTCATCATGAGAAAAGCACCAGACATCTCAACAAAGAAGCATCCTGCAGAGTAGCTTCCCAGAGCTCCTTGACACTATCTCTGCGAGAACAAGGGAGACTTAGAAGGTGTGGCAGCCAAGAGGAGTCTACGAAGACAGGAGACATGAAGACATCACGGTCATGTGGTGTCCTGAGTGGGATCCTAACATAAAAAAGACGCCAGGAACAACGACAGACACTGGGAAGAAGGATGGATGTTGGTGGAAAATAATGTATCCGTTGGTGTTCATTAGCTACGGTCAATTAATATATGAATGTAAGATAATAATAGCAGGAAATTGGGAAACCTATGGGAACTCTTTGAGATGTTTCTGTGAAACGAAAATGTCTTTACATTTTCTAAAATAAAGTGTTTGCTTAAAAAATGGATTATTTGTGCAGATGTACATTCATAAGACCACCAGACTTCCTTGAAATTAAGCTCTGCAGTGACTAAGTGGTCAAGCACTAACCCAAAAGTTGGCGGTTCAGAGCTACTCAGCTGCTGCATGGGAGAAAAACTCATTGCTCTGTTGCCATAAGGACTACAGACTAACAGCCCTCTGGAGGGAGTTCTCTGCCACAGAGACACTTAATTAAAAGAGAATGGCCATGGGCTTGCTTTTCTCTTGCTGTGTTTTTGCTCCCTGTGTCTCCATGTCATCACTTCAAGGAAAACCCTTTAAGCAGATTGAAACAGTCATCTAAGGAAATATTTAATTTCACATTAATTGCATGAGGATATCTTAATACTCTTACAACAGCACAGTCAAATGCCTTTTTTGAGGCAAAGAAATACAAGCAAACATTATACTGGTATTCTCCGCTTTGAGCCAAGATCCATTTGATAGAAGCAACAATATCCCTCATTTCAGGTACTCTTCTGAATTGGGCCTGAACTTCTGGCAGTTTCCTGTCCATGTGTTGCTGAAACCATTGTTGAATGATCTTCAGCAAAATTTTACTTACATGTGATATCATTGGTGTTGGTATACAGTTTAAGTGTTCTGTTGATCCCCTTTCTTTGGAATAGTATAAACATAGATCTTTTTCCAGTCAGTTGGCCAAGTAACTGTCTTCCAAATTTCCTGGCATAGAAAAGTGAGAGCTTTCAGCGCTTCTTTGGCTTGCTGAAACATTTTAATAGGTCTCTTGTCAATTCCCAGAGCCTTGTTTATGGCGAATGCATTCAGTGCCATTTGAACATTTTCCTGCAGCATGACTGCTTCTGGCTCATGTGTGGTCTTCTGAAATGGCGGACTACCGACTAGTTCACTTTGAGTCAGTGACTGCTTATTATTTCTGGTTTCTCTTGATGCATCCTGCATCATTGAAGAGTTTTCCCAAGGAATCTCTGAAAATAAATTGTGGCCAACCTTGAGAAGAACAGACATTCCAGAACACTTTATTCTGCTCCCTCAGACCTCGTGCTTGGATCAAGGCAGTTGCCTGAGCAGAACAGGGGAATGCGACACAGTTTAGAATCAGGAAAGGTGTGCATCCAGGTCTATCCTCTCACCACACTTGTTCAATCTGTGTGCTGAGTAAATCGGAGAAGCTGGATTGTATGAAGACACGTGTGGCACTGGGATTGGAGGAAGGTGTATGAGCAACCTTCGGTATGCAGATGACATAACTTTGCTTGCTGAAAGTGAGGAAAAATTGAAGCACTTGCTGATGAAGACCAAGGATTGCAGCCTTCAGTATGGATTACAACTCAATGTAAAGAAGACCCAAATCCTCACCACGGGACCCATAGGTAACATCATGATAAGTGGAGAAAAGTTTGAAACTGTCAAGGATTTTGCCCTACATGGATCCGCAACCTATGCTCATGGAAGCGGCAGTCACGGGCTCAAACGATGCACTGCATTAGGTGAAATCTGTTGTGCAAGACCTCTTTCAAGCACTGAAGAACAAGGGTATCACTCTAAGGAGTAAGGAGTGTGTCTGGCCCAAGCCATGATATTCTCCATTGCATCGTCAGCTTGATGGCAGTGAATAAGTGACTGACCGACCAGTGACATTGGTTACATTTTTCACAACCTGTCAACATTCTCAGTATTTCTATTCTGGTTGCTCTGTTTCCATTCATCTAGTTTCCTTGGCCCTGCCCCCTCCCCCTTACTTTCTCCTCTTTGTAATAGGGTAACTTTGACTGTTGGGTTTCATAAAGATGGATTTTTAAAAGGCATACAGTACCCATGATAGTATTGTTTATTTTGTAAGCAAATCTGTTATTTACCTGAAAGCTGACTTCTGAGTGTGGCGTAAGTACATACTTTACAGGGTGCCACTGGACAAGAGCCCCAGGGTCTCCTCTCCTCTTTACTGGTCCAGGAAGTCTGGCTTTTTCAAAGAATCTGAGATGTGTTTTCTATGTGTCTCCCATTCTATCTATTGTGTCCCTGGCTGGATTGGTCAATAGTGGTAGCTTGGGACCATCTGGTCCTTCTGGTCTCAGGGCAGCCGAGGCTGTGGTTCATGTGGGCTGTGAGTCCTGCAGACTGGTTCTTTTTGAGTCTTTGGTTTCCTACTTCCCCTTTTGCTGCAGAAAAGTAGGAGGTGACAGGTGTATGGTAAGTGGCTTTTCACAAACCTTTAAAAGCCCCCAGACGCTGTTGGCTATATAAAAACATATCAACAGACTTTTCTTCCACAGGACCACTGGGTGAGTTCACATCACCAAACTTAAGGTTAGTAGACATCAATAGAAACCTCAAAAAAAAAAGAAAGAAACTTCAGTGAATACATAAAATTAAAGTGATACAAGGTATATACATCACTATCATAACCATGCAAAAGTAATATGCAGACAGGTCTCTCTTGGGCTCTTGCCCCCTTGGCTTGCCCTCTATCCCACTGAGGCAATGCTGCAAAGCCCTTGTAACACTGCGGATAAATTTCCCCAAATTAGCCCACTCTGCCACAATTCTCAGCCTGAAGGTGCAGGGCTCTGGCTCTAGCTCTATGGATCAGTACCACGTACTGAGAAGTACCTGGAGGCACGCTATGCCACAAGCAAACCTGCCTGAAGCCACTCAGCCCTACTTAGTCCATGGATCAAGTTGGCATTCAAATCTACTCAGCCACTCCATGGGAGAGAGACCTTCTGTCCCTGTGTTATTTGTGCTCCAGCCCCTGACTCTGCTGCTGTCCCCCTTCTGCTATTTCTCTGGTGTCACAGCTTTCTGTCCTGGACCAAGCAGTTTCACCATGCAGGAATCTCAAGGTCCAATGGATGTGTTCCACCATTGGCCTGTGGGAAACTGAGACCTAGGAAGAGAGTGTGTGCAGACAAATTCTCTACACTCATATGTTAAGGAGCCTGGTAGGCTGAAGTTGCTGTGGAGGGAGGTTCATGGGTTGGAGATGCATACCAGTCACATTCTCCTAAGTGAAACATATTCCCCATGATGTCCCTCTATAAGAATTCCAATTTTAAGGTACTGCTTGCAAACACACGGTTGCTTACAATACTCTTGAAGTTCAGCTGCTTCAAGGCTGTCTGCCTGAAGGTTATCTGCCATGAAAAGCAGTCAGATCATTGAATCCTAAGTATGTTCCCTTCTGATAAGGATCATAGATTGTTCCCCTGGAGAAGAACTCAGAGACACCTAAAGTCAAACCAGCTCAGAGACAATCAAGGTTAGGCTGCCATCTTACTCTAGAACCCGCCAATATTGCTACATGTGTACTCTAGAACCTGTGTGTCACCCTAGCTCGTCTAGCCTCCTGTGACATGCATGCCTCTAATACAATCCCTTTCTGTTACATAAGTGCGTACTGGGGCTTGCTTACCTGAGATTACTCAAGCTTGTAAGAAAATACATTACTCTCTCTCTGGTGCCAGTCTGCATTGTAAAAAGTGAGTTTTTATAGACCTTGTTTATTGTTCCTTTAATTTACCCCTCAATTTCACACTGCTCCATGGACCCATTTGGTTGTTGGGAGACTGGTCACTGCCACACTGGCTCTTCTTTCTTTCTTTTTCTTAAACAATCTTTTTTTTTGGAGGGGGGGGTGCGAAATCATTGCCCTCTGGTGGTCATGGGAGCTACCCCGCCTTGCTGCTGGGATTTGAACCGCCAAGCCCATGGGCCGCGGTCCTGCACTCAACCACTTATGCCACCTGGGCTCAGCCTGGCTCTTTTTTTTTTGTTTTTTGTTAATTTTTTTTTTTCAGGCATCACTGCCCTGATGGTGGGAGTAGGAGGCCCAGCCTTTGCTCCTGGGAGCTGGAATTGAACCTCCATCCCAGTGGGCCGCAGTCCCATGCACAACCACTACGCCACCGGGGCTCAGCCCCAGCCTGGCTCTTATTTCTTGATGGTAGTAATCGTCTCTGTTCTACTTCTATTTTGTGCCCATCAGGGTGGCAAAAGGAGCCAGTACCCATGATAGTTTCAGGTTTTTGCAGTCACAATGAACCCTGATAACAATCACACACACACTGAATTAGACCCATCAGGAAAATAGGAAACAGTCCCGATTGGTATGGTCCCACCAGTCATTTGTAGGAGTTACAAGATTGTGGTTAGAAGAGCCTATCCATTAAATCACTACACCACAGTCATCAAAGAAAGTCACAAAGGGCGTGTTAGCCAAGGCCTGGGGAAGTGAGAGACAGAGGCCTGTGGCTCTCTTCTGGGAGCGACTCCTGTGCAAAGTCAACGCCATCAAGTTGATGCTGACTCACAGCTACCTGATAGGACAAACTGGAACAGCCCCATGAGATTCACAGATGTAAGGGTTCCCAGGAGTAGAAGGTCTTACCTTTCCCCCCAAGGATAGGTTAATGGTTTCAAACTGCCGACCTTTCAGATCACAGCCCAACTCATAACTCCTTCACTGCAGCCCCCCTGGGAAAATTGTGTGCTAAATGCAAAGGTCCTGAGATGGAACTTGACTGTTGAGTTTCAGGCAGAGTAAGAATCAGGAGGGGCAAGTCTCTTATGAGGGACATGACATCATGCTTGGTAAAATAGAGGGTCCATGGAAATGAGGAAGGTGCCCCAGAGAGATCGACACAGTGACTGCAAACATGGCGACATTTGTGAGGCTGGCATTTGACTGTGACCTGAAATTGTCCTGAAGCAGAAAGTTAGGCAGCTCCAGTGAAATGGGATGTTGTGAGCAGAGAGCACAGGATCTGCTGGAGGCTTATGAGCAATCTTGCAACTTACGGTATGAAGAATACATGATAAGGGACACATTCTAAAGCAGATAAGTTGAGTCAGTGACTTGAGTTGAGCCAGAGAGGGGAAGGTGTGCCAGGGTAGGGCAGAAGAGTGATGAGAAATAATTGGCAACTGTATGCCACTTAAAAGTGGACAGACACGATCTGCTGATGTGGGGAGCCATTAAGAGAAAGTAGTGAAGGAAGTTTCCAAGGGTGTTGGACCGGAATCCAAATACTTTGTGCGTTTCTTTAATAGTCATCATTCAGGTGGGGTCCCTAGGGCGTGTGGTCTGGGCAGGGAGGGGTGCGTGTATGTAAACAGCATGCTTGACTGCTAACCAAAAGGTTGAAGGTTGAAGACCCTGAAGGAAAAGATCCAGTGATCTGCTTCTATCAGTCACGAGCAATATTTTGGAGCACTGCTCTAACAAATTGATTGCCTTGAGTAGGAATTTATTCAATGACAATTGGTTAAGGTAAGGATGACTTTAATCAATGCACAATATGTATCTTTACATATTAGTTATCTCTAGAACCAGGGTATTTTTTATATCAACACTCAAATATCATATTGGTGAGACTTTCCTCCACCATCCAATATAAACTGCAGTCTTCTCCCCACCTCCTGCTTCTCCCACTGCACCTGCTACCTTTGGCTCCTTCACCACAAAATTTGTGAGGACCAGCGAAAAATGAAGCTATATAAGCCCACTCCTCCCCATACAATGGAAGATTCCAAGATGGCGGCAGCAGAGCATCAAGCAAGCGTGAGGCCCTTCTGAAGCCAAGAGTTGAACAAAGGAGGGGGCCGCCCACTCAGGGCCAGCCTGCCTCCAACACACCAGACTGAATGTCACCTACTTGTTGACTAGCTCTCTCGCCTCACAATCATGAAAGCTCTATGGTAGTCTGCCTGTTTTGTTTTCTGTCAGGTAACCAGTATGTGGCAGTTACATCATCTCCTGTCAACTTGTGAAGGCATGGAGTGTAGCCTGTCAGTCAGGTCATAGTCAATTAGGCCTCTTGTGGGCATGGCCTTCTCCTGAGGATTCTGGAAACTTCTGTCTTCCTTCCTGGGGACACACACACACACACACACACACACACTTTCTCTCTGCTTCAACATTCCTGTTGACAAGCCACATGGAGCTATGCTGATAGAGCCCTGGAGCTGGGAGAACCATGTGGAGACCCACGGCAGTGCTGAGACGCTTTCACCACCACTGGATCCACAAGACTTTCCACCCACTGACCTGTGATCTTCCTCCATTCAGCATCATTGCATGACTACGTGAGTCTAAAGAGGAATTTATGGACTAGTATCGACATATGGGGTAATATCAGACTTGGAGACTTGATCTGGCCTAGACTGGGATATTTTCTTTTTTTGTGGGGGGAGGGCATCCCTGCCCTCTGGTGGGCGTGGGAGGCCCAGCTTTGCTCCTGGAGAGCTGCTGCTGCATTTGAACCGCCAAGCCAGTGGGCCGCAGTCCCGCACTCAACCACTGCGCCAGCGGGACCCAGCGGGATGTTTTCTTAATGTACAATTGCTCTTTGATAGAAAGTTCTTTCTTATCCACAGAGGAGTGTCCTGAATTTGTTTCTTTTTTTTTGGGGGGGGGGGCATCACTGCTCTCCGGTGGTGGGAGTAGGAGGGCCAGCCCCACTGCTGGAATTGAACCTCCATCCCAGTGGGTGAATTTGTTTCTTTAATCCACCCAGACTAACCCACAGTGCCTAGAAATTGTACCTAGCACATGGCATCGTGTTTGGTAAACTAGAGGAGCAACCAAAAAGGGAGAAGAGCCTCAGGGAGATGGGTTAAGAGTGAGTGCAATCATGTGTGGATGGCCTAGGACCCAGTGGTGTTTCGTTCTGTTGTACAAAGGGTTGTCGTGAGTGGGGGCTAACTTGTCAGCGCCTAACGGCAACAACAACAGAACCTGTCACCCATCACGAGTGACCTTCTGGTTATCCCTCCACCAGCCAGGGATTCCCACCTAGCATGGAATAGAACACAAGTACTGTTGAATGAATGTTTGCACCATAAGTTCAGCTACCCTGTAGTTTTTCTTCTCTAAACTTTTGGTTTCTTTTTTCCCGGTTGGTTCTAGACAAGGAGAGACCAGTAGTTGGATTTTCTGTGGCCACACGAAAGCTTTCGAAGGACTGCACATCACACTGGCTTGTAATATATACACTGTGCGTTTATTATGAAGGAACTTTGTTTTTCCATTGACTGTGGTCCTAAGCTTCCAAGCCCAGAAAACCAATCTCAGGAGGTGTTTGGTATGTGTAAGAGGTAACCCAACTCTGCCCCTAGGTGGCTAATTATATATACATGAGAGATAAATGCTTTACATTGGCTGATTAACGTCTCATCCTATTGACATGCCATGATTTTCATAACCATTCTTTCATCAAAAAGATATTTGGGTAGAAAACAATGGTTTTAATATTTTTCATTATGTAGCCTTTTCTAAATTTTGAGTTAGTCCTTTCAGATGGATTTCCAGAAGTGGGATTTTTATAGGCCAGTGTCTTCACAAAATACAATTAAAAAATATTACTGGCTGAATAACCTCATGTCATATGAAACCTTCCTTAATGACCCTTTGGCAGCTTATTTTTTGTTTTTTAGTAATGTATTTTACCACCCTAAGTGCCCTTCTGTTTTCCACGAAGCTGCATGCTTAGGTGGTACCTAAAGAGGAGAAGTTGTTGTCTCTTCAAGAATTTCATTGTGTGATGATAATAACAATACATAATTGATATAGTATCCACGGGGGTGGGAGGGTGGCAGGGGAAAAAAGGTAAGCTTATATCAAGGACTCAAGCAGAAAACATCTTGAAAATGACGATGGCAACAAAGGCACAAATATGCTTGATGCAATTGATGTATGGAATGTTATGAGAACTGTTAGAGCCCTCAAAAAATGATGGGCAGGAGGATTAGAATAGAACAAAAGTACAAAAAAAAAAAAAACCCAAAATAAAATAGGTTAAAAAACAACAAAAAAGAATTTCAGTGTAGCTGTTAAAACCATTTCTTTAATTTTGCTTCACATCAACAGAGAATAAATACATAATAGGCCCATTTTATAACTCCTGCTTTGAATGCATGCCATTTCCGCAGATGTTTTCTTGCATCTTTGGCCTTTTAGTACATCCTCACTTTGTGGTTCTCTGCTTAAACTATAGTTTGTGCAAGAAAATGCAAGGTTTAAGAGTGTGTGTGTGACCTCCTGGGCCTGTTCGCAGATGCTTTTAAAAGCTGTTCTGCTCTCTGTATGAGTAATTATTAGAATTCCCATCAAGAGAGACAAGCTGGAACCTCCAATAGTCCATAGTTCTAAATCTTGTCATTCCTATGCCCCAGACCTCCTGGAGGCTGGCAGATTCCTTGGTCCTGCCCTTGGATTTCTTTCCCTTGGCCGCCACCACAGGCTATCAAGGGTCTACATATCAAAGCTAAAGGCGGGAGGTTTAAGCTCTTGTGTTCTCAAATGTTTCATGTTAGACCAAGGTGCCCTTTTTTGCTGCTCTTTGTAGTAACACATCTTTGCAAGAATTGTCTCTAATTCTTTGATTCCCCACTCTCTTGTTTTGGATGTGGGTGCTAATGTAGACAGAGAAGACCCAGGTATCTTGCCCTGGACCGGAGTGGCATGTGATTTCCCCCATTTCTGATTGCATGGGGGACACTGCTGTGACAATGCTCCCTTTAAAGCTGGAGCTCTGACTGTTTGGAACTCTCAGAAAACATACCCACCAGAAAACTTTCCATTTCTAAATTATGGAGCCTACCGATAGGTAGTATCTGGCATTTTGGAACCCATCAGTTCAACCACAGTCATTCAGAGCACAATTAAGCTTTATGAGCCATTATTTGTGAATAGATTTCTAATGTTTCCCCTTTTTATTCCAGAGCTTCTGAGGAAATGTCCTTACTGTCTAGCAAAAGGTCCCTAAGCTCCGGAGTCTGACCTTCTCCTTTCGTGGAGCAGCTTGTTTTCAACAGTGGGCTGAGGGTGTCCATCCCTGCCCTCTCGAGACCATGTTTCCAGAAAAAGAGCTTCCCAGTTCAAGAAGCTTCCTTGCTGCCTGAACATGGATGTAAAGAGACCATATGGAGTAGCCATCCACTTTCTTTTTCCTCTCAGGAATTACTTTGTAACAACAGCCTGTCCAAGTCTCAGGCTGGCCCCAGCTTTGGGGTGAGGCATGCCGGCACAGGGTCTGGTGCCACCAGAGAAGCAGGTTTTGCTCTGTCTCTTCTCTCTGAGAACAGAATGTTGTTCCATTACCTGTTCGTGTAATTTGGGCATTTGGTTGGCGACTGTGAATTTTGGCTCAGTACTTTTGCTGCTCAAATCTTTGGAAAGATGCAAAGAGAGGTGGGTCCAGGAGGGTGGGCCATCCTTAGTTGAGTGTCTGCAATGCCTCCATTCATCTCCAGAAGCCCTTCTCAGGAGTGTGCCTTTGTGCTAACTAGTCACAGGCCCAATCCTCGCACCATCTGCTCCTCTCCTTGGTGTCTGTGTGCCAAAGGCAGGAGCCTCTGGACTGGCAGACAGTTAGTTTCCCCCCAGAAAGTCTTTCTGAAGCCTGGGACCTTTTAAGCCAGCGTGGGTTGTTGCCAAAAACCTTGTTTCAATCTTCTAAGTCTGACCTTGGTGTTCTATGCTATAAAAATACTTAATTGGGTAGAAAATGTGTCTTCCAGTTAGAAAAGCCCTTTCTCTTTGTGCTATGGATCTTCTATTTGGGGAACAAAAGGAAGGTACAATACTTTCAATGGAAAGAAAAGCAACACAGGCCATCAAGCCATGAAAAGACATTGGGGTGGGGGGGGGGGCACTTAAAAGCCTATTGCGAAGTGAAAAAAGCCAGTCAGAAAAGACGGCAGATTTTGAGTTCATCTGTTAGACATTCTGGAAGAGGCAGAACCCTTGAATCAGTGCAAAGATCTGTCAGTGTTTGCCAGAGGGAAGGGTAGGCCAGGGGGATGACCACGCAGAGCCTGGGGGATTTGGGGGACAATGAAACTGTTCTCTATGATATCATAATGGTGCCGCATGGTAGTAAATGTGAGTTAGGTACAAGTTTTCAGAGCAGACTATAAGTTTTACAGTCAATGATTTATGTGCATTTTGTTTTAACTCTTTCACTGTAATGCCCTCCATGCCAACCAGCCTCCCCTCCGGGGTTCCTGCTTCCTCCCTCACTCTCTGAAGACTTCCCCTTTTCATTTAAAAGGGCTGCCTATTCTGACAGCGGGAGCGAGTTCCATTCCAGACCTGAAAAGTGACCAGGAACCATCCTCTTGGGGACTCTACCAGTCTCTTAGCTGACCGGTAAACCTGGCCCTTTTCTTTCTTTTCCATACTCTCAATAGGACCTTTCTATGTGATCCCTTTTATAGCCATCGGTAGCATTGCTGGGCACCATCTAATTTTTCTGGTCTCAGGGATGGGAAGACGGATGTGTAGGTAGGTGGCCCATTAGTCCATCTGACTAATTGTTTCCATGGGTATTTTCATTTTCATCACTCTTCTTTTCTCTGAGTGGGGGAAAGACCGGTGATTATATCTGCCAGCTGCTCCTCAGAGAGAGGAGACCATCTACTCCAGGAAAGATGACCGTCTCGGACAGTCACACGAGCAGTTCTGCACTGCCTTCCGGTCGCTCTGAGTCAAAATGGAATCACTACCAGTGATTGGGAGTATCTGGGTGGTCCTTGATAAAGGGTAGGTTCCCTTGTGAAAGTGTAGGTTCCAGATGCAGTGGTAATGCAATTTCTCAGCAGAATGAACCGTTCAAAGTCCCAATGCCTTAGAAAATTTCCTCTCCTGTCCCACTGAAAGAAGAGAAGTGGTAAATTCTCACTGCTCTTTCAAGGTTAGGAGATGGCCCAGATTCTGAGACTAGCCTGTTTGTGTAGTGGTGACATAATTTCACGTCAACTTGATAAATAAGCATAGGGGTGGATTCTAGGCTGTCAATCAAGTCACAACCGAATGATGCCTCCTTGGGAGCCTGGTCTTCTCATGAGGATTCTGGGAACTTCTTCTCTTTTTCCCTGGAGGTGGGTCACTCTCTCTGCTTCATCTTTCTATTGAAGAGCCACACTCAGAGAGCTGGAGGAGTGATGGGGAGATTCGAGTCAGCACGGAGATACTTCCACCATCATTGCATTCACTTGATTCTTTACCCACCAGCAGTGATCTTCATGCCTTATGTATCATTATATGTGCTGTGTGAGTCTGAAGAAGAATTTATGGACCAGTATCAGAAATATGGGTTAATATCAGATTTATGGACTTGATCTGGACTGGACTGGGGTGTTTTCTCAATATGCAATTGTTATGTGATATAAACTCTCTGTTACACACATATGAATGTCCCTAAATTTGTTCCTTTAGGCAACCCTGTCTAATACCCTTTGAAATTTGGCAAAGACTCAAGCAGTAAAAGGCCTCAGAGACCCTGTACAGCTGAGCAAATCCTAGATGTTTTGAATCACCAGTTTTAAAATCTGAAAGTAAAAGGAATTTCAAACATGGCTGAACCTCTGTGAGTGGCTCACCTTTTAGTTCTCTGGCTCTCTTGTTTCCTCTCTACACATTCTGACTCCAAGAGGATTTTTTTTTAATAAACCTCTCCTGCATTTGATTAGAGCCAAGGAGAGCAAGGGTACACAAAAGGGCACATCCTAGAAGGCCTTCATATCAGTGACCATGTCTCATCTCTGAGTAGCACCAGGACAGCCACTGAGTTTCAGTGAAGGCATTGGGGAATCTGAAAGTGTAGGGAAAAATACTGAAGCAGCTTGATGAATTGGACGCTTATATGGCTTTTCTCAACCTCTTTGTAAAACCAAAATATCCCAGCAGAACATTAAGCAAGCAAATACCTTTGTCTTGCCCAAGCTCAAGCAAACCCACTGCCACCCAATAAAGTCTGACTCCTGGTGACCCTGTTGGATAAAGCAGAATGGCTCTTTAGGATCTTAGAGACTGGATCTCTTTGGGAGCAGACAGCCTCATCTTTCTTGAGCAGAGAGGCTGGTGAGTTTGAACTGTTGACCTTCCAGTTGGCAGCCCAGTGATGAACTCAGGGCACCACCAGGGCTCCACATTTACCGTGGCATTAGGTGCAATCATGTCAGTGCATAACAACCCTGTGTACAACAGAAGGAAACAATGCCTGGTCCTGTACCATCCTCACATTCCTCTCAGCATATCTTTTTGTACCTCCTTTACATCCATACAAAGAGTTTAAGTGACTCTCAGAAAGGAAGGAGGGAACCATGTGTTGTAGGGTTGAATGATGCCCCTCAAAAAATAGGGGCTTTTGGGCTGAACCCCGGTGGCGTAGTGGTTGTGTGTGGGACTGCGGCCCACTGGGACGGTGGTTCAATTCCAGCAGTGGGGCTGTGCCTCCTACTCCCACCACCGAAGAGCAGTGATGCTCCCCCCCCCAAAAAAATAGGGCTTTCATTTGGGGTGTCATCGGTTAAAGTCATACCAAAGGAGGGCCACTCCCTGTTGGAGTCTGCTTGTTCGGTCCCATAGAGTCTGTTCCCATTCATCATGATCCAGTGTACAACCAAAGGCGCTCAGCCCAGTCCTGAACTATCCGCTCCATCGTGGTTATGCTTGGGCCCCCGGTGGCAGCCACTGTGCTAATCCATCTCACTGAATGTATTCCTCTATTTTGCTCACCTACCTTCTGCCTGACCAACCATGACGTCCCCTTTCAGGGACTGGTTCTGAATAGTGGTCTGTAAAAGAAAGGGACAGATGCAGAAATGGTCGCACATGACGTCAAGTCAACAACCAAGGACCTCTGGAAAGCCAAGGGGTGTCAAGACAAGCTGGAAGCCCTGAGATGAGACTTCTAGCTTCCAGAACTGGGAGGCAGTCGATTTCTGTTCTGCAACGTACCTGCTTGAGGTATTTTGTTCTTGTTGCTCTAGGAAATGAAGGCAAAGGAGGCAATTACCCAGGTCCTCATCTTTTCCTCGACTCTCCTTCTTCTGTAGTGCAGAGAATTCTGAGGGAACAATTTCTAAATTCCAGATGGTAAATAGCCTTCCAAAGAGCGTGATGGAGTAGGGAAAAAAGTAAGAGTCACATCTAAAAATAGAGGGAAGTTGGGGCAGTTAGCTAGATGGCTGTTGATGCCTGTTGATGGCTGCTAACTTGTAGTCCATCCCTGGGAGAAGAGAACTCAAGATAAACTACTGAGGGTGATGGGGGGTGGCCTAGTAGTTTAAGCTACTGAATACAAAGTTGATGACCTGACATATGAACTCCCACCTAAGTTACAATCAAAATTGTTGAAGAAAAGAGAGAAATTGAATGGGAATGGTAGGGGGTGAGGGGTGGGGAGTACAAAGTCTGCCTAGTCAGCACCACCCTCCCCACTTCCCCAGTTCGCTCTCTGGCTTAGGTTATTTCTGTTTGTTCTCTGCACCAAACCCATGCACTACGAATTCCCCCTCAACCCCGTAAGGGGCTGAGCCTGGGAGTTAGGTCTGCCGTGCCTGCAGACCGGAGTGTGTTTGCAATAAAGGAAGCAGGGAATGCCTTCCATATTGCTGTCTGCACCCTCGATGTGCAACCTTGTCTGGGCGATGCCTTTATTGAAAAGGAACAGACAGATTCGAGGGTCAGCTGAGTCAGTCAGACCGGCCCTGTTAGTGGGATCTATTTAGTTGCCCTCTCATACGACAATGGTTTTTATAATACTTCCTACGGAAGGAGATAGAGAAATCATCTTACATCCCACATGGTTCAGCATCATTTGCTCTTTACATAACAAATCCTCAGCCATGAGATATCCTCCCTTTTAATTCCTTCTGTCTTGAAAAGACTGGCTTTCTCCAAAACACTGGAGGAGTTCAAAACCTTCAGCCTGTGTGTTATTTCTCGGTCTGGCCACGGAGTTCGTTTTTCAGCATGATTGCCAGCCAGCAACTGCACATTCGCTGACGTAAGGAGCAAGCAGGCCAGGTTTCCAGGGGACTCGGGCACTTGTCAATGGCTGGTCTGTTTGGCTGCTTTCACTTCTGAGGACAGGGAAGGGAGCTGGGGCAAGCCAGGGACTAGCCTCTGGCTCAATGTGCTTTTATCGAGGTTGCTGAGAATATATGCAGTGAAACACACCCCGCTGCAGCCATGTCTGCAGGGACAGTCCAGTGACACTGAGCCCATTCTGCAAGCTGACGGCTGTCCTCACCCTCCTTGTCGGAATGGTTCCTCCCCATTCGTAGACACTCCTGATGGCCCTCTGAAGTTCCTAGCTGTCCATTTGAATGACTTTTGTCACTTTGACCCCCGACAGAGTTTTTAGAGGAGCCTAATTCTCTAGGCACACCTCTACCCCGAGTTCAGCTAGGCCAAGGGCCTTCAACTCCTGAACCATATGCAGCTCAGACAGTACAGCCATGTCTCTCCGAAGTAGACATTTTTAAAAATTGAAGGTATCATTCAGATAATGGTCATTTCATTTGCTTGTAAAAATGTATATGGGGCTGGTGGGTCCTTGCATATGCCTTGCTTAAGGCTCAATAAAAGGGTCTCTCCAGAATATGTTTGAAAAACAAATGTATATGGATGGTTTTTAAATAATTTTTAAATTGTTGTGAGGAACAC
This sequence comes from Nesogale talazaci, assembly GCA_004026705.1. Lineage (NCBI taxonomy): Eukaryota > Metazoa > Chordata > Mammalia > Afrosoricida > Tenrecidae > Nesogale > Nesogale talazaci. The sequence continues at coordinate 8,647 of PVJH01015658.1, read as the reverse complement.
AAGGGCCTTTTTGGTGTCGACCCCTGAGCTAAGCTATTGTTTGATTTTAAGAAGACTTTAAGGTTTCAAGAATATCTGACGGGTATCTTTTCAGGGGTTCATCAATCCTTTATGGCTTCCAAAAGCCTGTTCTCTGAGTATTTGAAATTCTGGTGTGTGCTTCCCTCCTTTTGATTAATCTTCTTTTTGTAAAAATGAATCCAAATTGTTAGTAAAAAAGATAAGATATTAATTTGGAATTATCAGCTCAGCAACTGCAGCAATAGCATCCATAAAAACTGGCAAATTCTAGAGAGAGCAAAATTCAGGAAGAGAACTAAAAAAATTAATTAATTATCTGACATATCTCTGAATATCTGCTTGATCTTCATATAACAATGATTTTATTATACTTTCTATAGAGAGCTTAGATAGAGAAAAATTTTAAGAGAGAGAGAGAGAGATCTGTCATGGTGGATTACAAGATTTTATTTTTGGACAGAATGCTCAACATTGTGAGTGCAATTAATGCCAATGATTGTAGCACTTCAGCATCCCCCAATGGCTTGGTGGCACATTTTACATTGCATCTATTTTACTGGAGTAAAATGGGAAAGGTGATTCTTGTTTTGCACGCAGTGTTTGGTGTAAGATATACAGGTCTGATGAAATGAAGTTTAGTTAGGCAAAAGCTGGCGTCAGCTTTTATATTTGTAAATTGACAGCAATCATCCTAATATTCTTTATTTTTGGTAAATTTGTGTATCTTATAAGAATGAAAAAATGAGAAGGTTACTGTCTTTTAATTAAAAAATTTTTTTAATTAAAAAAAAATTTTTTAAGGCATCACTGCCCTGGTGGTGGGAGTAGGAATTGAACCTCCATCCCAGTGGGCTGCAGTCCCATGCACAACCACTATGCCACTGGGGCTCAGCTAAGATAATTTTTTAAACCTGCCTTTCACCATATTGCAAGCTATGTGGTTGAAATGCCTCTGTTCATAGTTTCTGGCATAAAGTTGGTTCCAATTTTAACAGATGAAATTTTATATTATGTAATATATAAATGTATTTTCAATTGGTGTGGATTTTTTTGTAGACGATAGATGGACAAGGTCTTGTTACACAGCAATATGGTCAGGAGAATGTTACGACTGATTATGCTTTTCCATGTAAATAATTTGAAGACTGGAAAAAAGGTTCAATATAAAATTTTGATCTTCAACCTTAAAAACAAAACCAAAAAAAAAAAAAAAAAACCAAATATGAGACTTGTAAAGTTCCCTTTGAGTTGGAAACTTGTGATTAGCTTTGCAAGGTACATGTTAGGATCGATCATTGACAGCTTTGGGAAAACCTGTCTCAAGTTCCTTACCTATTATATCGCATGCTTGCTATAGTGACTACTTTTAAATAGCCTTTGAGTTGGCAAAGCGAATGAGAATTGTGTTGGACATTTCACTTTCAGTTAAGAAGGTGGAATGTACTGGCATTGTAGATAATAGGATTATTCTTAGAAACTGTTTTTCGTGCCAGGACCATTAGCAGTGACTAACCAGAGTAAATGGTGCATTGGAACTGGGGTGTTGACGAGGGATGCTGAATCTACCACGGGCAACCAAAGGAATGAACAAAGGAGCTTGGAAGATATTCATCCAGAATATTCTTTTGAAGCAAGGATGGTGAGACTTCAGGTCAGCTCACATAGTTTGGACATGTCATCAGGAGAGACCAGTTACTAGAAGGGGACATCAATTAGCTAGACTCACCACAATGATGGATCAAGCATACTAAAGATCAAGAATACCTTGCAGGATCAAGAAGTCTTTCGTTCTGCTGTACACAAGATCATCGTGAGTCAGAGATAACTCAGCTAACAACAACAGACTGCATGCTAGAGAGTGTGGATGACATAAGCCCCTTACAGCAAACCCATGCATATCCCCATTAACTTTCTCCTTGTCAGCGTCTAAAAATATCCATGGCCACCCCCATGCCATCCAACGCAGGGAGAACTATGACCAAGAAGAAATGGAAGTGTAGAGACCATCTGCAGCTTAAAGAGTTCCCTCTTGCCAATTTTATTAAAACTTATGGCCAAGGGAGCACTTACAAGTTCAAGTGAGAGACCCTGACACTCCAGCTTCCTAGCTTTGTGATCAGCCCCCTTCTGGTTTCAACTCGGATGTTCTCCCACCACGGCTGCTATTGATTCTGTCTGAAAGATATACATCTGTATCTTGAACGTAAGGACCGGATCTGCAGAAAATGTGATCCAAACAAAACACAAGAGGAGACATGTCCATGACTGAATTCCAGCTGGCCAATATATTAAACATAGTAAAACAATTACTTGGCATTATGTGGATCAGCGGATTTTAAACTGGCAGAGAGTTAAGTCATACATGTTGTACTTGAGATGTACATGGAAATTCCAAAGCTGAAGAACCCAGGTGGGGGTCCAGGAATACAGCAAAGTTTCTCAGCTGATTCTAGCGTGCTGTCAGATGTGAGAAACCCTGATGTAGATAATGCATATCTGTGAATGATAAAGCCCACTGCAGCACTGCAGGTCTGGATCAAGTGTGGGTTTATAGCGGGAGACCATAGCAGTGGACTAGAACATCCCAATGAGCAGGAAGCTGAGACAGGAGGGCCAACATTTCCTACTGTTGACATAAGAGTGCCGTTAACCAGAGCTAACCAGGGTAACTAGCAACAGCACCAAGGAAGCGTGTCATGCCCCTCAACAAGTCCATCTGACTAGCACTTAGTCAGGAGGTTGGGAGGAGGACTTGTATTAGCCAGGCTCTTTGTGGGCACAAAAGAGATTTTATTTTTAAAATTTGAAATAATTTTATCGGGGAGCCTTACAGTATCATTGCAATCCATAGTTCAGTCACATCAAGCAGTATTGTACAATGGCTACCACAATCTGTTTCAAAATATTTTCTTTCTTCTTTAACTCCTTGATATCAATTCACCTTTATCCCCTCCCCCCTGCCCCTAGGTACCCCTATTATGTTTTTCCCTATATAATAATTTTGCCATATCTTATGCCATCCAGTATATCCACTCACATATGATTCTGTTGTCTGATCCTATTGAGTGGAATTATACATTCATCAATGCTCTCAGTTCCCTATTTCCCCCACCTCTCTTCACAAAGCCCCAGGGAACCATTACTCCTGCTACGGTTTCTGAAGGATTATCTATCCTGGCTTTCATGTACTGAGCAATCCTAAATACATAAATGAACTTACACAGGTCTAACAATAGTGAGGAAAAACATAAGACTTAATAGTAAGGGGAGGAAATATTAAAGAACTACAGGATAGTTCTGTGTGGCCCTTCTGAGCAGGACTGTCCTATTAGCTTACAGATGAGTTTTGGGTCTCCACTACATTATTGCCACTTTGATTTGGTTGCTTGTTTTTGAATCTCTGATAAATCTTCCTCTCAACACCTCAGGCTGGTGTGCTTCTTCCATGTGGGCTCAGTTGCTTCCCTGTTAGATGGCTGCTTGTTTAACTTAAAGTCTTGTAGACCCCAGATGCTATATATTTTTATTATCCAGGCACCATCAGCTTTCTTAACCACATTTACTTATGCACCTTTTTTTGTCTTCAGCAATTATGTCAGGAAGGTGAGGATCATGCAATGCTGCATTTTTAGAATGTGCTAGGCCAGGTAGACTAGAGAAACAAATTCATTAACACTTGGATGTGTATAAGAAAGCAACTGTACATTAAGAAAACATCCCAACCCAGTGCAGTCCAAGGTCATAAGTCCGATATTAGCCCATATGTCTGATACCAATCTATAAGGCCTCTTCAGACTCATGAAGCACACGTATTGACCCAGGACAATCACAGGCCAGTGAGTGCAGAGTCTTGTGTATCCAGTGGTGGTAGAAACATCTCAGCACTGGCAGGGGTCTTCCTGTGGCTCCTCCAGTTTTCAGGGCTCAGGTTTAATTCATCAGCTGCAATGTCTCCTAGGAGGTGAGCAGATAGATAGCATCTCCTGCCTCCAAGAAGAGATTACCACATTTTCCAGAATTCTCAGGAGAAGGCCATGCCCACACAATGAGGAGAGGTCTCATTGGCTATCTCCAGATTGACAGGCTAGACTCCACCCCTCACTCTTATTCCTCAAGTTCGCACCAGATTAGGTGACTGCCACATCATTATTGAACTGAGGTCAGATTGAAGCAGAAGCCCAAAGAAACAAGATATTATTGACTCTTGTAACTGAAATGTCAGACCTTTCCAAATCAATGATGAAAATGATCTTACACATGACATGTTCCATAGAAAGAAAGATTTTCAATGGTGTTTGATGGAAACCTGAGAGTAGAGTTTTATTGCCCTGGTCAGGTCAAATCTCCCAGTCCTCCACCAATCACTACATACAAATTGACTAATTGCCCAGACCTGGGCTGCATGTCCACCTTGGATGCACAGGGGCTGGGTGATCTTCATGAGAATCTCATGACATCATTCTTCTCCTTAAGAAAACCAAACTCTCAATGGTTACTGGAGCACTTGTACCTGAGGGGGGACTAGCCTTGTCTGTTGAATTCCCTGACTTGGTCTGTCTTTTGTGTTATGTGTGTCTGAGGTCCTGTTTCCAATGAGTGGGTGTGGGGGTGGGGGAAGAGTGCCAGGGGACCGGCCTGTTAGCCTACATCTTTCTACTACTGTTTTGTTGAGGTTCTTGCAAGCAGTCTTACGAATCCTGTCTAACAGTCTGATATGTCTAACAGTCGATCAGATGAAGCTAGACAGTGCCAAGATGCAAAGCCCCAGAAGACAGAAGCCAAGGGGAGTTGCCAGAGGCCTGGTTCTAAGTCCATGGTGGTCTGGGTTGGATGGGTGGGACTAGTCTTTGAATCTCTGTAAGGTGACTGTGGCAGCCTTCAAATGCATTCCCACAGTGGCTGTAGAGCATGGCACCACTTACCCACATGTTTCCCTATGTTGAGACGTCCTTCTCATTAGGTGTTTATTGCCATTACATACCACAAACCAGTTATGTCATAGACAGAGAGATGCACCCCTTAGGCCCTCCTTCAAGGAAGAATTAGTACAGCTGTGGAGACAGGGATTGGCAGGTGATCCCCAATTGACAACCCCTTCTGGGTCCACCGCCACTGCAGAGTCATCACGCCCTTCCTGGATTAGCCTGCATCCACAGCAGAAGAGAGAAAGGGGGTCTGTTCAATGGGGGAAGACTTGAAGTAGCATCATTGCTCGAGTACTCCCTGACCCTTCCCAGTCCATGGACTTTGCCACTTCTCCGTGACTGTTTGGTAGCTGAATGGCTTTTCTGTCAACTAGACCCTCCTGGCTAGGGGTGGAGTCAAACCTGTCAATCAAGTGGCAGCTTGATGACACCTCCTTGAGATGGGGCCTTTTGTATAAAAGCAAGGGACTCTGAGAACTGTTCTCTCCGTCTCTGCCCCTCTGCCCTCCTGCCTACTGGAACGCTGCCCAGCTTGAGGGGTGGTCCCATGTGGGTTGCCCAACCCTGAGGGCTGGGATGGTCCTGCCATGTTTCTACCAACCTTGGGTCCGCATGACTGCACTTCACTGACATGTGATCTTCTTGCTTCTGTTTCATTTTGCTGCATCAACAGCTCTGACCACGTGAGTCTGAAAGGGGCTCTGGCTTTCATTGGACTTGTGGATTTATGGTGGACTGGGCTGGGATGCCTTCTTTTGATAGAACGCACTCTCTTAAACATATCTGAGCATCACTGCATTTGTTTCTCTAGACAACTTGGCCTAACACACGAAGATACTGCATCTGCCAGATGCTACTGTTCATCTTCTCCTTTCCACTTCTGCTTCTTTCCCTGCACTTTCACAGTCATTGCTCCTTATTCACTAGAAGTCCAATGCGCTATCCATTGTGCCACAGAGCCTCCTCACTGCTCCTTAATAAATACTGACACCCCAAACTTTGCCTCAGCACCTAGGTCCAGGAAACCCTACCTGAAACCACTGTGATCATATTTGATTACGTTGTAATGTGAAGCAAAAGGAAGCATCAGGCATACAAACTAATTATTAATATTATTTTTTTAATTTGGGCATCACTGCTCTCCGGTGGTGGGAGTAGGAGAGCCCAGCCCCACTGCTGGAATTGCACCTCCGTCCCAGTGGGCCGCAGTCCCGCGCACAACCACTACGCCACCGGGGCTCAGCCCCCAAACGAATTCTTAATTAGCCAAAGAGACATGAGTTTTTTGGGGTTCCTTTTATCTCCCTCAAAGAGCAAGAATAAATGAGAAGTTTTAAATTAAAAAATGCTTATTTGCCCAGAAGTTAAAATATGACAGCAAGTAATTCTGGGTGGATACAGTTTCCAATCGCTTTGTATATTTTTTTAGAGTTCACATGTTCTGCTCAGTTCCACTCATTTGCTTCTCCTTCTTTTTTTTAAATATTTTGTTTTTTGTTTGTTTGTTTCTGGCAGCTTCTTTTAATAATGAAAGAAAAAAAACTGACTTTAGTGTTGTCACACTTTCAGGGTCATAAGCCGTCATGAAAAGTTGTCCAGGAAAAAAATTTAGTAAAATATTTAGATAGTAAAAAGTGTTAAACTGAAAAGAACTGATGAAAAAATGTAAGCCTCAAGTTTTAACGTCAGAAGGGTTTATGGATGAGATCTGGGGGGATATAGGAAGCATCGAAAGAAGATGAAACACCAATTTCTATTAAAAGAAAAGAAAGAAGATTGAAGTGATGCACAGAGTCATTGTACCAAAAGAAATGGCCAGTATTTAGCCATGTCTAAAGGTAGCGTCTGATCAAAAACTAGTGAGATCGAAGGAACAAGTTCAAACTGCTTAGGGCAGTATTGTAAAACCATGCTTGAGGGATTTATGGTATACCAATTGAAAGGCTACAACAAACTGAGGAAGTACTGGAAGCATTCCTGTTGCATTATTTTATGTACTGAGGCAAAGGTGTCATAACTTACATTATTATAAAGTCTTGATGCTTATTTGGGAGGAGGGGCTAGAGAGAGTGTGTGCTCTTTATTTCTGACCAGGTGTGTGCTCTTTATTTACTTAGGGGCATGCAAGCCCCCCTGAATCCAGGTAACCACGTACGTCACAGGAAGGGGTTGTACCATAGGCAATACAGCAATGGGAGGAGCACAATCTAGGGGAGTCCACACAAGAGGAGGAAGAGGGATTAGGGGTCCACTTGTGACAAGGTGGGAAAACCCCGGACTCAACCTGGCAGTCTAACCTTAGTTGTCCTTGTGCTGGGTTGACCTTTACTCTGGGATCTCTATCCTTATCAGTAGAGTGTGAGCCACAGACAATAGTTTGATTGCTCTAAATCAGTGGTCAACTTTCCTAATGTGGTGACTTTTTAATACAATTTCTCATATTTTGGTGAGCCCCAACCATAAAATTATTTTCGTTGTTACTTCATACCTTTAAATTTGCTACTGTTAAGAATCATAATGTAAATATCTGAAATGCAGGATGTATTTTCATTGTTAAAAGTTGAACATAGGCTGGGCTGAGCCCCGGTGGCGTAAGAGGTTGAGTGCGGAACTGCAGCCCGCAGGCTTGGCGGTTCAAATCCAGCGGCGGCTGGGTAGCGCCTACGACCACCAGAGGCAGTGATGCCCACAAAAAAAAAAAATACAAATTAGACATAAAAGTTGAACATAGGCTGAGCCCCAGTGGCGTAGTGGTTGTGCGTGGGACTGTGGCCCACTGGGACGGAAGTTCAATTCCAGCAGTGGGGCTGGGCCTCCTACTCCCACAACCGAGAGCAGTGATGCCAAAAAAAAAAATTGAACATAAAGCATCATGATTAATCACAAAAAATACATAATTATATATAGTGAAATATGTATTCCTAATTACAAATAAATGAAATTTTATCTTAAAGCATGGTGTAGCATGGGTAATAGTCTTACTATAACAACAATAAACTACATTGCTACATTTTCTGACAGTATGCATCAAAAGCCATCATCAGTGCGAAGGTCGAGAGAGCTTCTTTCTCACCAGATCAGAAATTCTCAGGGCAGTCTTTGCAAGAGCACAGAGATCATCTTCCACAAGTCTACTTCTGTATTTAGATTTGATAACCAATAAGTCTGAAAACTGTTTCACAAAGATATGCTGTTGGAAATGGAAGAAGGCACAACACAGCCCCAGACAAAACGGAATAGAAAGAAAACACTTGATGCAAAATTTTGTAATGGGCATTGTAGAGAGATGAGTTTTTGCTAGATCGCTGTTGATAAGTTCAGTACACTCCTCTTTGCTGTCTCAGGAACATCTTCAACTTTGACTGTGAATGGGCTTCTAATAAGTGCAAAAGGGGTGTCAGGTAGATTTGGAAGATAGGATGAAATTATCTGCAAGCATTGCAAGTGTTCTTTCACAGAAATTGTCATCATAATCCTTTTGTCTGGTTCATTGTCATGTTCCTCAGTCCCGCTTGGTGGTCCACGTGGAGTGAGAGAGGGTGGGGGGATGAGAGGACATGGGGAAGGGGCAGAGAGGAGAGGGACAGGATTTAGAGGAGGAGAGGTGGTTGAGAGAAAGTCCTCGATACTTATTTTTAATCTAAGTAATAATGCATACATTTAAAACATTCAAATAGTTCAGTAAAGTTTATGAGAAAAAA
>PVJH01015657.1:0-52796 GCA_004026705.1 Nesogale talazaci | reverse complement strand
CCCTGTCCTTTCAGCAATGTCATTCCTTTTGATTGTGCTATTTCAAAGATAGCAAGTCATATGATTTTTAAAATTCAAAATGGCCAATACTAGTCTATTTCAGCTTACTAATGTCTAGCATGTCAGTCTCTATATATTCCAATTAATTTTGATGAATTCAAAATATTTGGATTCATATTTCATACATCCCAAGTTCCAGCTATTAGAAGAATTTTGCAGTGCTTTTAAAAAATTTTGGATTTGCATCAGCAAATTAAGATCTCAAAGGCTTTTTTCCATTCATGTCACCATGCCTGATGCTACTTTGGAAAACAGCTCCTTTTAAGTCACATTTTGAGGGCCTTTTGACCTGAGGGTCTTAGTCTCAGATACTACCTGTGGCATTGGTCTGCTTCAGTTCGTTTGGCCTTCCATGTATGACAATATTTAGAAGCTTTGCATAAGGCTTTCAATAGCTACTTTCTCTTAAGTGGGCGGCTGTTTTATTCTTCTTCGAAGGCTATTCTCAATATGGATGCTTCACTGAAATCTGCTCATTTTGTCTTGCCCTCCTGCTGCCATTGGAAATAACAATTTGGTAGCATCCAGCCTCATAGCAACACAGAGGCTTCCAGAGTGTGAGAACCTGATGGCAAAGTGGTGGGCATGTTCCAGTAGGGCTAGGCATATTCCTGGATCCACTTCATGAGGGGATCTTAAACTGAACTGAGAGGAAACGATGAAGGAGAGTGTTTAATACATTAATCTTGCTGTATGTATAAAGGCATTCCTGAAGCATTGCTCAGCATGACAAAGCATTATATTTTTCAAGGACAAGCAGAAAACTTTAGCTCCTATTTCTCATATATATAGTACGGGAGTGAGAAAACATAGTGCATTACATAGACATTTCTTTTTATCAGTCTACTGTAAAAAAAATTATAAAAAGGAAAAAACACTTTCAAACTCATTGCCCTGGAGTTGATTCCAACTTATAGTGACCCGGAAGGATAAGGTGAAACGACCCCTGGGGGTTTCTGAGACTGTAATTCTTCCTGGGAGCAGAGTCATGTCTTTCTGCTTCAGAGCAGCTTGGGGTTCCCACTGTGTTCTTGTGATTCGCAGTCCACTGCATAGCCCACTGTGTTTCAGGGATCCCTACTCAAACTATTATTTTATTCCAAAAAGTTACTTCTAAAAACTTAGAATTTCAAATAGTTACTATCAATTTCTTTTATGAAGTTCAAAACCCACTTTTTCATCAGACCTCTCTGTGTTAATTCAAACAACTTGTATCGCTCATCCCTAAGGTAATTACAATCCTTTAATAACCAGTGTGATTGTATCAACATGTCTATAATAGCAGCCATATTAATGTTATGTTTTCCTCTTCATATCTTTTTGAATGGTCTTTCAAATATTCTAAAGCATTCAAGGAAGCCATGGAATATTTATTTAACCCATGCATTTGTATTTCATTGTCTGTAATGATAAAAACTAAGCAAGATTTGGTATTTTGCTAAAAATTAAAATGTATTAAGAGCCAAATATAATAAAAGATCACACTATTTCTGTGACTTTGTAATTAGTTACTTCCTACTTGTGGCCTATCACACAATGGCAAGCATCAGTTTTGTTTTTTAATCATTTATATTCTTCTCATTAAGCAGACCTAGTTACCAAGTGAAGTCCACTTGATTTGCTTTTCTTCTGAAAGCCCTCAGTGTTAAGATTAACACTTCTCTTTGTGACAAGATGTCACTTTCCCTCAACTGCCACATAGTTTGTACTTGATAAGAGTGTGACTCCAACTTTAAAACAATAGCCGAATGAGGGGGTTCTGTTGGGGGAAAGATCATGCACTGACTGGTTACAAAGTGTATGTGTGTGGGTTGCCAGGGAGAGTTGAACTCCTTGGCATTCCTAATATGGTGATCTTTCTGGAATGTCACAAGAAATGTTTGTTTTGTCAAAGAGAAAAGTTAATAACAGATATCTTTCTTTTATTTTAAGATTTTTCCTTATTCATAAAACCAAATATTAATCATAAAATAGTTTGACCCAAGCTGCAAAAACATTGGCTTTGATTGGGAGGTTTGCACCAGAAGCTTCTCTATATAACAAAATTGTTATTTGGTGTTTTAACGAAAAAGGTTCTTGACATGATTGATTTAAATTTCAGACATTCTTATGGCTGCCGATAGACATAAGGACAAAATTTTTAGCATCCAAAGACAATCTTGTGAACTCATAATAGTTAATCTTTGTAAAAGGTGGATGGCAGGGTTCAATCAATCATAATTGATCTTCTATTCCTCTCCCTCCTTTCCTCTGTATAAGTTTCTTTATAATTAGTCTACTTGGCATCATTTGCTCTTCTTAAACTCAGAATTCTCTCCCTATATCTATATGCACTAACTTCTCAGAATACATCATTCCAATACTTTCTTATTTTGCTTTATTTTGAAATCTACCAAGCATAAACAAAATTAGAGATCAATAAATGCAACTGTATGTATGCACATCCAGATCAAAATAATCAAGAATTGAATATATTCACTTTATCTATAAACATAAATATTTAAATTATTATAATATAAATATTTCATCTTATTTAATCATGCATCTTTAGAAATTAGAGTTCTTTTCTTTTAACATAATCACTTTTCAATCATCGCCCTCATGAAAATTACTAGTGATTTTTTGATATCTTACAGTCTCATCTTCCTGATAGTCTCAAAGGTGGTATTTCACAATATTTCATTAAGTAAGGATACAAATAGATCCATACATAATAATTTATTGTTTTATGCTTGATCTAGAAAAGTATATACTTCTTTACATTCAATTAAAAAATAATTAGATTGCAAAAGCTAAGTCATTACCCTTCATATTTTTTCACCATATTCTGAAATTGTCTACTGTATATAACTTGTTTTCACATATCCTGTATTTCTTAAGACTGGATAGCTATGTACTTTCCACTTGGTTTAATTATATTTTAGTCTTAATTTAATTTCATTAATTAATTTTTTGTTGGTGGTGCATAGTACTTCTTTCTTCATCAATTTGAAGCACCTGAGGAGGAATACAGTGTCTGGTTATCACACTTTTGATGATGTTAAATATAAAGAAATACAACAAGAATATTCTTTAGAAGTAAGGATGCTAAGACTTTATTTCACATGCTTTGTACATGCTATCAGGGAGACCATTTTCTGTGAAAGGACATCATGCATGGTATGCAGAAGGTCAGCTAAAATGAGGAACTCTTTGAAGGAAAAGGATTAATGTAATGATATAAATTGAAACCTAACAATCGTGAGGATGGTACAAGACCAGGCAGTGTTTCATCCTGTCGTGAACAGGGTCGCTATGAGTTGAAGTCACCTGGATGCCACCTAACAACAAAAAGTATAAATATTACATTCCAGTGATTGACAAGATGATTTCTCTATTGTAAAGAGCCCCTTCAACTTTGCACCCAGTAGTCACTATCATTCCTTGAGCAATTGTTTCAATGATATGAGCATGGTGATTTTCTTATGTTTCTTTCACATGTCACTAGTTGGACTTTTCATAAAAAGAATATTAACTTATCTACTATGGGTATTTAGTTTCCATGAAATACAGTCTAAGTCAGGGGAAAAAACCCAACTGTTTTACTAATTGCTATTTACTGAGTAAAATAATTATGACTTAATTATACATAATCATCAGTAAATATTTTGAGGGAGGTAGACTCCTCTTTTCCTTTCTGATTTAATTAATATTTTATAATTATTAACTTACAGAGAAGGACATCATTCATAGTAGAGGGACAGGGAGCCAGAGGCAAACCTTCAAGGAGATGGATTGACACCATCGTTGCAGCAATGAACTTGGGCACAGAAGCAGTTGTGAGGATGATGCAGGGCTGGGCAGTGTGGAGTTCTGTTGTTCACAAGGTCATTATAGGTCAGAACAGACTCGATGTCACCTATCAACAAGGACAACATAACTTATAAGATAGAGGAATTGTAAAATAATTCAACGATATAATTGATATCTTGAAAAAACATTTATATTTATATTATAATTATATCCTATTGATATATACCTATTAGTCTTAATGCACTTTGAATTCTGAAGCAAACACCTGACTCAAAATTATCTTCTGAATTTCCCATTTCAGGCTCAGAACCAGCTCTTTCTTCACAGACGTTGGTTCTTTTGATTAGGGAATCCTATTAAGGGACGACAATTTGTGCAATATGGGTGTTTATTGAAGTTTTTTGTTATCCCTAGTAGGTTTTTTCAATAGAAGAGTCTCTTTGGGTACTGAAAATAATAGATAATTGTTAATATATAAATCGTATTTTTTCTTCAGATTTGTCATTTGTCAACCTTTTTGCTTTCAACCTTTTAGTCATATGCCAGTTTTTAGCATATGAATGTAGAATGAGTGTCAGTTTTAGAATGTAGTCAAATTTATCATATTTTATATGGTATCTGGATTTGGAATAGAGTGAAGATTTTTCCACTCTTATATAGAAAGAGTTTCATGTTCCATGATAAAAGTCTTTGCAACTTACTATTATAGCTGATGGCATAACAGATGGGTCAAATATAACTATTTGCTAAAAGTTTTTTCAACATCACTTATTAAAAAGGTATTTTCCCCTTAGTGATGCAGATCCTCATGTTCATTATTTATGCAATTCCATGCGCATTTGGGATTTACTTCAAGAGCACAGTAGATCTGCCCCATAGGGCTTCCCAAGACTGCAGCTCTTCACAGGAGTAGAAAGCCCATCTTCTCTCCCTTACAGAGACTGGGAGTTGTCAACTGCAGACCTTGAAGATCTCAATGCAGCTCATACCCATTGCGCCACCAAGGCTCCATATAGCCCTGATAGTAGACTCAAAACCATAGATTTCCGAACTTATTTCAATTAGAGTCCTCTTTTCTGGGGGAAAAAAAAAGATGATTGCTCCCTGGCAATTAAACCTTTCCCTGCTAATCCTAAATGCAGGATAAAATGTAGGTATCTGCTTTTGCAACTTCTCTGGGTGGTTCCTGTGCCCCCAAGGGGATGGGATTGCTTACTTTGTGAAAAACTGCTCTAGGCATTTAGCATAAAATGATCTTTCTACACCTATTCCTTTTACAGTAATTTTCAGTTAAGTGAAATGAGTTATTCAGAAAATAACTAAGAATCTTTTGCATTATTATCGTTACCTTGATACTGTGAGGGTAATATGTAATCTCATTAAAGTTTTGAAGGCTGCTGCCCACTCTCAGAGATCAATTCCATGTAGCATAATTGGAATACTATAGAACAGTAAGCTTACATTGAATTAAATCTGGTGTCTGAAAGTTTCGATCTCAGGTATCTTAGATGAGAAAAGGAAACTCTGCTTCCGACATATATCACAAAAGACATGGCTACAGGATTAGGGTGCGAATGAGACCAGTTGAATGGATGTCATTACTGAAGCAGTCAATTTCATCATTCTGACCATGTAAGGGGAAAATTTATTACAGAGAGTTCTTTTCCTTTCAGAGCTAATATACTGACATTTTAAAAGATATATGGGCACTGAAATGCTATTGAACATCAAAACATCTGAGACTAGGATATCAATTTCCAATTGTGATAAATAATAAATTCATGAGGGATGAATCAGAGGGTGCAAGTCACAGAAGCCGAAGTACAGCTGTCTTGATAAATGACTTTATCCTTTTCGCTTTCCTGTTTGTTATTGGTCATCAATGATTACTCCAAAAAATAATAGCAACCAGAAGCTATGACATTCAGTCCACTGGAGACAGTATCAGCAACACCCGGGTTTGGTAGAAATGCAGATACTTGAGCTCCCATCACATAATTACTTACTCAAAATCCCGGATGGCGTGCTCCTAGATAATTCCGATCACCACTGATGTGTGAGAAGCTCAACTTTGAAAAACACCAACAAGTGGGGCCATGGATTTGAAGGGTAATTTGTGGTGATCTAGAGATGCTAGGCAAGAAGATTCTTGGCAAAATAAATGAATATTAGGGAGCTGAAGCTCTTAGGAACACACTTGGAACCTCTCCTCAAATGAGAGGTATGCTCAATAGACATTTCTATATCCCTGGAAGCCCCTCACTTCTCCAAAAAAAAAAAAAAAAAGGAGACTGTACCAACAGTTGGCCAACAAGCCAATGGATGAATATGTGGGCTCTGTACAATTAATATCATGCTATTCACTTTGCAATATGCCACTCCAGAGAGTTGCCAGATGACACGTCTATGATTGACGATAAGTTTGACGGCTAACAACTTGGTGAATCTGAAAGCAACTTTAATATCTTACCATTAATTTTGTAACATTAAAGATGTGAATTTAGAATCATGTTGAGTTAGAAGTTTTCTTATTCTAGCTGTGTGGACTTTAACAACAAAAAAAAACGACTTCCTGTGACTGTTTCTTTTTAGGTGTGATTAGTTACAAAGGTACCCAAGTACTTGCGCACACACATTCTAATCTCTTATATTGATGTCTTACACTAAAAAAGAAAATACACAGAGAATCACACAGATGGAAAATTTCATGTAAGGATACATCTACTGCAATTCAACTCACCATCATTACGTTTATTATTTGTAGAAACATCTGCAGGTAAAGAAAAGCAAGAAATTCATTGGACCACTATAAGCTAGAGGAGAAGAAGAAGAATCTTTTTTATAAATAAGCTGTTTTATTAAGGACTCTTACAATGCTTATCACAATTAACACAAACATACATTGGGTCAAGCACCTAGGTACACCTGCTGCCATCATCATTCTCATATTTGCTTTCTACTTCATCCCTTGACATCCACTCCTCATTTTCCCCTTCTCTGCCTGCTCCCCTTCACTCCTGAACCCTTGATAAATTATAAATTACTATGATGTCACATCTTACACTTCCAGGCATCTCCTTTCACCTACTTCTCTGTTGTCCATACCTCAGGGAGGAGGCCATATGTAGATCCTTGTAATTGGCTTCCCCTTTCTACCCCACCTTCTCTCTGCCCTCCCAATATCTCCACACTCACTATGGTCCTGATGCGTTCATCTGTCATGTATTCCCTGTGTTTCCAGTTTCCAGTTTCTTCACCACACTTGCTTATTCATCCATTTGTCTTTAGTGATCTTATTGGGCAAGTGAGCATCATAGAATACCAACTTAATAGAACAAAGTGTTCTTGGATGAAGGAGTACTTGAGTGGAGGCCCAAGGTCCATCTGCTACCTTAGTACTAATCCTATAAAAATATGCACATAGATTTACTTATGTCATCATCATAAATATGTAAATGCCTATATTTAGATCTCTGTAAGTGGTCTTTCCCTCCTAGTTCTTCCCTCTATTTCCTTTTACTTTCCCCTTGTCTAACTTTCATGCTCAGCCTTCATTTGGGTTTCAGTACTTCCTCTCAGTTACATTACCCTTGCTCAAGCCCTACCAGTCCACCTAATACTTCCTCACCACTGATTCCAGATCATTTGTTGTTCCCTGTCCCTGAGACTGTCCATGCCACCTCTTTCCCCCCACCTTCCCCTCCTCCATGTCCCCCAGGATATGTTGGTCCCATAGTTCTCTCCTTCTGATTGTTCATCCAGGAATGCTTCCTTCATGATTCACTTCATTTGGGTGGGGGGTGGGGGGGCAGTTGAGACCATGTTTCTTCCCCACCATGTGACCTCTGAAATGTCTTCTGTCACTGTGCTTCAGTAAAGAGACAGTGTGACACATTCTGTTGCTGTTGGTCCAGCCCCCTCTGTGTTCCATTAGCTCCCCACTGGGACATCATCCTCTCAGAATTGTGGGCCAGCATGGGGGCCAGTCTGGCTCTTTCTCTTCCTCCCTGCAGGCCAGGCTCCACCTGGGTGTGGAATGCTGGTCCCTCCCTTCAACCTGCTCTAGGCTTGCCCACTTCCAGGCAAGGGGTCTGTTTGACTCTGGTTGAGGTCAGCCCTGTAACTCTCTCTTTTCAAGAGTCCTTCCATGTGGCCACACCGCCCTCATAGTTGGGTGCTTCATTCATGTCCACTCCAGATTCTGTGGAAAGATCAGTACTCTCCCCTGCGTGGATTAGTGCCCAGCTTTCTCCATTATCACATCACTTTCAAAGCCCCCTTTTCTCCCTCCCCCCTCCATCCTTTGCCCATTACTGTGTTGGATCAACATGTAGCACTTTAGTTTTGTCTAACCTCCTCCCATTTCCCTATACCTCAACCCAAATATTTTGACACAGAAGGCTTCTCTTCTATACCTACCATGCTGGTTACACTTACCTCAGGGGACTCGTGCTGTACTTCTCCTTTTTGGATTGGCTTACTTCGCTTAGCATAATTTCCTCCAACTCTTCCCATGAGAAGACGTGTTTCATGTGCTCATCAGTGCTTTTGAGTGCAGCATAGTACTCCATTGTGTGTATGTGCCAGGGTTTACTTATTCACTTCTACCAATGGAAATTTAGTTTGTTTCCAACTCTTTGCAATTGTCAACTGCACTGCAATAAAGATTGGAGTGCATTCAACTGGTTGTGGTTTATTTCTTACCTCTTCTGGCTAGCTACCCATTAGAGGCATAGCTGAGCCATAATGTAGCTTAATTTCCATCTTCTTTATGTATCACCAGAAAGCTTTCCCACAGCGGCTGTACATATCTACAGGATCACCAGCAATGTAAAGAGTTCCTATTTTGTCACATTCTCTCCAACATTTGCTGCTCTCTGATTTGGGCTAGCCTCAAAGGTGTTAGATGGTATTTCATGGTTGCTTTGAACTGCATTTCTCTGATGACTAATGATGAAGAGCATTTTCTCATATGCTTATTGGCCATATGGGTCTCCTCCCCAGTGACTATTCTTATCAGTTCTTTTTTTCACTTCCTGAAAGGTTTAACTGTTTTACCCCTCTAACAGGGAGATAATATGGTTCTTCCAGAACCTTGAATTTGTACTTTTTGCCTTGCCAAATGTGAGCAATTTCTCTTCTTCAAAGTCTCCACTTTGTGGTATTTTGTTCTAGAACCCCTGGGGAGAACTAATTTTGATATAGTCAGTAGACTGCTCTAACAAATACCTAGAAATGTGGGAACGTCTTTGGGATTGGATCCTATATAAGGGTAGGAAAGTCTTATAGTTTTTGACAGCAGAATCCTATATTGACTGGTAAAATTATAGATTTAACAGGCAATTGTGGTGATGGTCAAAAAAGACAAGAAGATAATTGAGGGTGAGGATATTTCATTTCATTTCACAGGATAAAATGAGTACTACTAAAAGTGTGTAGTTAATATGTTTCTGCTGAGGCCTTAAAAAGAAGTATTGGGCATATCTTTTGAGACAATGGAGGAATGGCCATTCTTGTTAAAAAGCAACAAAGATATTGGTTGAATTATATTTTGTGGAAAGTAAAGCATGAAAGTGATGAGCCTGGAACTTGGCAGATGCTATTGTTAAAAAAACTCCTGAAATGAAGGCATGGATTTACCCTGCTATTTATTTTAAAATGCAGGATGAGAGGGGTAAACTTAGAATTGAACTATGTAAAACAAATTAGATGTAGAAGATTTTAAACATTAAGAAAACGTTCTCTGGATTCCCATTTATGGAAAACATAAGACTTACTGATCCAATTTACAATCTCATTGAAAATGCTGTCTTAGACTGTAAAAATCGAGATAGAATAAAAGGAACACTGCTTTTTCTTGCTCCACATCTGCTTCCTACTCTACAGGCAAGATATAAGCTGATAAAATTACCTGATTGTGAACAGGAGTTGTTCTTCAATTAAAGTAAAGGATAATCCTGGGAGCAATTCAGAGCCTAGTAGGACTGCAAGAACAATAGGGACCATGACCATAATTGCCATCATTTCAGAGAAGAGGACAACCATGTATTTTTCAAAGGATAAGATCTCTACCTTGGTTCCGAGTGTGTGGGTTGTGGTGGGGCCCTCTCCACAGTCTGGAAGGTGGAGCCATTCATTATTCAGACAGATTTGGAACAAAGATGATATTTTCAAGCCTTGAGCTCTAATGAAATATGCCCTACTAAATTTTGTTTTCGATATATTAGAGCTTAGAATTTTTTATATTAGAGCTCTGTCAGTTATGTTGCCTTCTCCTGTTTTTTGTATATGTTTACTTTGTAATAATTCATGGTCTACATTCTAGCTACATTTATTCTGCTGAGAAAGGAAGCTTTCCTTTTGGGGGGGGATATTTCTCATCATCATTTAAGTCATTGTGTTTTTTCTTCTTTTTATCTTGCAGGGTCTATTTATTGGTATTTTCTTTTCTTTTTCCTTTTCTTTTGTGCTGAACAACTATTTGTGGTTCAGTAAAGAGGCAGAAATCAATGTAGTAAAGAACAACATAAGTTTTGGAAGTTACCTCCTCTGTTTTCTGTAGCAGGTGGTGGTTGATGGTTTTTCATACTTTTATTTTGCTCTTACTAATGAGTGTAGTTTGTGGTTTAAGAAACTATCCACATTTATTGATACTTATAATAAAAGGGGTATTTAGTATGCCTTTTCTTTTTGTTCAAATTGGATTACTGTAGGTGGCAGAGGCATTAATCAACTTTTATCTCTTCACAACGTTGTTGTCTTTCCTATCTTGTGCCTTAGCATTTCTCTGACGATGTGGTTTTCTTTTCTACAGTGATGACTGTGGCGGTGATACTGATGATTACTTTTATGTTAATTTCAGACAGAAGAGATACAAGGATGTCTTCAATAAGGTATCCTTTAGAGGGAATTTAGCTCAGATAAAGGCATACTAACCCCTCTCACTCAACATCTGGAAGTCTCTGAGATCAGAACTTTGAATTGGCTCCCTTACTCTTAGAAATTTTCTGAAGTAATACTCAGGTTAACTCTTCAGTAAGTCATTTATGAGATTCTCACTTTGGTCCCTCCTTAGTGATTGATTCCCCACCACCTAAACCACATCTAATTCCATTGTGTTCTCTGATTTGTGACTTTCTATAGTGGTTATTCATTTAAGTGTGTTATAATTGTCCATTAGACAATTTTGGAAACAAATTTAATTAAATTTTCGATACTTCTAATAATCTGGAGGAAAAATGCTATATTTGACATTTCTTTAATATTTGTATGCATTGGGCATATCTAATTCAGAACACCTACATGATAAAAATCTAGCCTGCTGAGAACACTGTGTACCAATCTTTTATGGCTCCCTGGGGATTCCAAATTTCAGGATTCATACTAATGTGTTTAGACTGACACATCAAAAATACACAAAATTAGTATATGAAATTTGGAACTATTTTGAATAATTTCAAAATCATTTCTTAAATAGTATCAAGATGTTTTTTTAAAATTGCTCAGATCTAGTTTCTTTTGCAGATTCACAACTTCTAATAACAAAATTAAGTACTAAACATTCTATAATTATAGGTTTTTAGATGGATAACTGAGCTTAGAGCATTCATCTCAGTTTTCAGCATTAAGCTGCACATGTTATTCAGCACAGGTTCATACACACACAAGCTCAACACAAAAACCAACTGCCATTGTTGGCACTTTTTTCCTCTCTTCATAATAGAAAAAATGTCCCTTTGTCCTCAACAATTAGAAGAATAGGTGAAATTGAGCTAGAATGATCTCAAGTGTAATTAAGTAGTCCCTGTATTTAAAAGTCTCATGGTAATCTCTAGTATGAACCCCCATGGAATCAATTATAGTTTTTAATTAAACAAATATCTGAAATAATCTACTAAGGGATCCTTTACCATATCCTTCCCACCTCCAATTCTCCAGGGTGATGCTGGATGTATGAGATGAAAGCCAAGATTAAAAAATAATAATAAGTTGAGGTAAGTCAGTTAAATGTGATCTGGTTGGTCTGATAAGAAGTAAACTTCAGATGTGAGTTCTGCGGTGTACCCTACCAGTACCTTCATTGTCAACTATTGGCTAAAGAACTTCATTGTATTATGGTACTGTTTCCACAAAATACACAAATACCATACTAAAATAGTTTGTGTTCTTTGAGAGGACTGTTTTATAACACAAAAATCTGTCATTACAGTGCTTATTTTGTCACATTTTATTCCTTTTTTAATGTTATTGCCAATCTATAACAGACTTGTTTAAAACTCTAGATGTTTTTCATTGTTCAATAGTAAAATCAACTTAGGTCCGCTGAGATTATGTGCCTAATATTTTAATGTAAGAATGGGTCATCTGGGAACTATGCTGAAATGCAGATTCTCATCCAGTAAGTCTGGAGGTGAGACTTGAAAGTCTAACTATCTAATGTACTTCCAAGAGGTGGTAATACTGTAGTCTCAAACCATACCCTAAAAAATAAGATATTATAATTGTGTTGGTCACTAAGGCAGCAAACATTCTACATTCAGTGCTTGAAATAGGGTTTAGGACTCAGGAGACCTCAATTTTAATGTAAATTATTACAACATTTATAGCTAATATTCAAGCTCATATTGGAAAACTATTAAAATATCGGATATATGATTCTATCATCTTTTCAACTATAAAATAAAACCAAGCTAATTACCATAATTCCAATTCTGACTCATAGCTTTCAATGCCCTTATAAAACCTAAATAGAGATCAAATATTTGATTAAATATGTCAGAATTGATATATACTCGATTTTAAAGAGTTGATGTAATGACAAAATATAATATCTCAAAAATATTTTAGATTATTATGTTTAAAAATCATATTTTGAATACATTGGGCATTGGGCAATTCTTATTTCAAGTAAGCTTTCTAAGGATGCTAATATTGTGGTGTTCAATTTAGTTTATATGAAATGGTCCTGCTGAATACTTGTCTTTATGATGAGATTGCTGAAGATATGAGTGCTTCATCAAAGTGTGATGAAGGAACCAGATTGTGTCCAGTTATCAGAAGTTAAATACTAGTAGTTATAAAGAACAGTATCTGGAGGCTTGAAGGCTTGTCTTTTTTAAAAAATAAAATAATTTTACTGGGGGCTTTTACAACTCTTATAATAATCCATACATCAATTTATCAAGTACACTTTTACATGTTTTCCATCATCATTTTAAAGACATTTCCTTTCTACTTGAGCCCTTGGTATTGGCTCCTCTTTTTTCCCTCCTTGTCCCACCTTACCAACCTTGTGAACCCTTGATAAATTATATATTATTGCTATTATTGTCATATATTACATTTTTTGCTGTCTCCTTTCTCCCATATTTCTGTTATTCATCCAGTTTTTTTGGAAGTTATATGTCAGTCAGTCAATCATTGCAATCAGTTTCCCTTTTCTCACTCTTCTACCTCCACCCCCCAATGCCATCTTCCCTTTATCCTCATGATATTGCTACTTCCATTACTGTTCTTGCGGGGTTCATTTGTACTGGATTCTGTGTGTTGGAACGCTTATCTGTACCAATGTACATATTCTGATCTAGCCAGATTTATAAGGTAGAACTGGGGTCCTGATAGTGGGGGGAAGAAGAATCAAAGTACTAGAGGATTGTGTCTCCATGGTCCTATACTCTATATTGACTGACTCTTCCGTTCTTTGTGACCCTTCTGTGAGGGGGTGTCCAATTGCACTTTGGGTCTCTGCTCCAACCTCCCTTGTTCTCCTTGATATGATTATCTGTTTGGGTCATCTAATATATAATACCTGATCATGTTGACATCTCATGATCACACAGGCTTCTTTCATGTGGGCTTTGTTGCTTCCATGCTAGATGTCTGCTTGGTTAATTTCAAACCTTTAATTCTATAGCTTTTCATAGCTGGGCACCATCAGTTTCTTCACCCCATTTGCTTATTCACCCCTTATGTCTTCAGCAATAGTGTCAGGTAGGTGAGTATGAGTATCAGGTTATTAGAACAAAGTGTTCTTGCATTGAGGGAGGCCATGAATAGAGGCCCAATGTCCATCTGCTACCCCTATCATTATATATTAATATATTTACATATACACATGCCTATATTTATACCTCTATATTTATATCTCTATGCCTCCTGGTCTTTTCCCCTTTTTCCTTTTAATTTCCTCCTGTCCGACTATCATATTCAACTGTCATTTGGTGCTCAGTAATTCCTCTTGGCTACACTGTACTTGATCAAACCTCACCAGGCATTTTATGGCTTCTTCACCATCAATTTTAGATCCCTTCTCCTTGAGTTTGTTGGGTCCGCACTCCCTTTCCCCTGTCTCCTCTCCCATTGATGCCTTCCCTATCCCACCCCCAATACCTTATCATATAGATAGACATGAAACAAACAAACAATAACCTATAAATATCTCCAGGTCTGTCTGTCTGTCTGTTGACCCTCATGAATGTTTTCCAATAAGTTTGCATGAGATGCCAAGCCCAGTCCCCGGAGTCAGAAGTCTATTCTCAGGCTTCCTTAGGGACTTGCTTACTTTGCTCTTCTTGCTGCTCTATTGTGCTCCCTTCACATTTTGCCCTAGGTGTGGGGGGAAAGTTTTGTCTTAAAACAAGCAGATATCTAAGTGAGAAGCCAACTGAGTCCACATGGAAGAAGCACACACACCAGTGTGTTCAACAAATTATAAAAAATAACAATAAAATCAGTAGTAGAGAATGATATTAGAATTTAAATTGTGAACATCCAAAGTCCTTTTATAGAATCTGTACATGGATTATGGATCCTGTTGATATCCTCTGAATGTAGTCAATGAATGCAAATAGCTTTGCTAACACATGGAGAGTGTTGCAAAGTTGATTATGGCAGATGGAGTTAGGCGACAATGCAATACTGTCTCATTTGATCTACCTTTTGACCCTTTAAATAGTTGTTTCATCTTTTATTATGGTCTGCTCCCCATCCCTGCGCAGTTTTATTGGCACACAACCCACATATCATAGAATTGAGCCGTTCAATTGTTCCAACACATCAAGGGGGAGTTGTACTATCAACACCACATCCATCCTATAGCATTCCTTCCCACATTTGTCCCCCAAATGAACTTTGCAACATGTTCAACTTTAGTGCTCCCCCTCCCTCACCTTTATTATGTACTCCCAAACTCTCCTTTCCCTCCCTATCACCCAACCTTCCTCCCTTACATTCCTGATAAAATCTTGTGTTGGTTATTATTATTGTACATCCTCTCCACCTGCACTCACAGATGGGAAACCCCATGGTGTGTGGCAGGGGCAGGGAGAGAAAGAAAAAAAAGAAATTGGACTAAGGTGGTAATGATGAGATCACATTAGTGTAAAGACAAATATACAAATAATACATGAAAGGGGTAAACCCAACCACCATTCAAGAAGCCAGGGAAGAAGTGTTGTCATGGACCATCTAAGAGATACTTGTCCCCAGAACAAATTTTATGGGGAGGGCAACTGGCCAAGTATGTAGTTCTACCCAGCATCATCAAGATTACCATCATCTCTGCCTGGTAGTAGGTCTCTTCTGGACTATTTAACTTTGGCTATAAGGGCTCAGTCTGACTAGGGTATATGCTTTGCAGATGGGTTTGGGGCTCCCACTCTCCTCCATTGCCTTCTACAAATTGGGCATTCATAATTTTAGCTCTGAAACTTGTTTCTTCTCCATATTTGAACTTTGTAATTGTCATCATTGGATCACACTTCCCAGTGTAGTCTTTCCTTGTGGATTTGATTCCTCACTTAGATGGCTGCTTGCTTGAATAGAGTCGTCGCTATATCTTTTTAAATTATTAAATCATTTTATTGGGGGCTCATCTGAATCTTATCACAATCCAAAGAAAAATCCATTGTGGCAGGCACTTTTGTACATTTCTTTCCCTCATCATTCTCAAAACACTTCTTTTCTACTTGAGCCCTTGGTATCAGCTCCTCATTTTCCCTCTCCCTCTCCATTTCCTGCTCTCCCTCCCCCATGAGCCCTTGATAATTTATAAATTATTATTATTATTATTTGATCATATTTTATACCTTCTGACATCTCCTTTCATCCACTTCTTTGCTGTTCCTCCCCCAGAGAGGAAGTTATATGTAGATTCTTGCAATCTGTTCTCCTTTTTTACCCAAGCTTCCCTCCACCCTACCATTATCACCCTTCTCACCACTGGTTCCGAGGGATTCTTCTGTCTTTGATTCCCTGTATTTCCAGTTTTTATCTGTACTAGTGTACATCTCCCAGTCCAGCCAGATTTGTAAAGTAGAATTGGGGTCATGATAGTGGTGGGAGTGTGTGTGTGTGTGTGTGTGTGTGTATAAAATTTAAGAGAAACAATGTATGTTTCATCATTGCTCTACTGCATCTTGACTGCTTCAACCTCTCACTGACCCTTGTGCAGGCTGTCCAGTTGCCTACAGATGGGTTTTGAATCTCCACTCTGCAACCCCCCTCATTCACAATTATATGATTTTCTAAGATAAACAAGTACCAACTCCTTTATTTACCATACTTTGCTGTAGCACCCTTCTTCCCCTACCTTCCCTTCAATAGACAAGTCCCTATTGTCTCCCCAAACTTGACTGTCCCAGCTCTTCACTCCTGCACCGCCTCTCCCATCAATAAGCCTTATCTGGTTTTGTGCAATCATTGTTCTTTGGCTTTTGCTTGTTTGCTTCTTATTTTTGTTTTGTGTGATTTTCTGTATATTAAATCCAGAAGAGATAAATTTATTGAGACTTGATTAATAATTACCTCGAGTCAAAGCCAGAGAAGATGGAGGAAAATGGAGAACTAGCAACAATGAATAGAAAAGAAAAAGCTCTGAAATTGTTTGTGGTAATGATTGTACAGTTCTTCTTAACATGACTGAATGATTTAATCATATGACATATGAAATATTGGCCAACAAAAATTTTTTTAAGATGCAGTTTGCCTATAGTTTTCCTACAGTCCTACCTTCAGGGGGAATTGTCTATTGTGGTGGTGAGAACACACAAATATGTTGCTATCCACTATGGTTGCTGCTAGTGCACATGTAGCCATTTCTTTTTGACTTGTTTAAAGTATTGTGTCAACCTGGCCAATAAGAACTTGCAGGATTAATCAGATCACAGGTTGATTAGAGGACAAAGTGATCAATGACTCTGCAAGGGTTGCCCCAATCTCTCTTGCTCTCTGGTGATCAGACCAGTGTGCTGTTTCTTTAGCTAGTTCTCTGCTTCAACCTGTGTGCTAAACTACTTGTGTTCCAAGCCAATCCATGATTCAAGTAGCTAGATCCCCTTTGAGATCTGCTTCACTATGCTGCTGGTGAATTCATTGCTTGAGGTTGGTGGATCCTGTCACCTTTCATGGTTTGAGTTCAACATGCCATCAGGGCTTGCTTTCCTAAGCTGCCAAGCTACTGACTGTTGCTGAGCCACCCTGCTGTTTGTGCCTATAGGCAGACTCTGCCTGTCTTGCCTGAGAGAGGACTCATCTATCTGCTTCCTTGATCTTGGATCCAGCAGCCAATGCAGTTTGAAGGGTTTCCAGTATAATAACTGGTCCATGAAAGTGAGTTGAACTGAACCCTCTGTACTGCTGTATGGACTAATCAGCTGTTATATTCCTTCTGGTTTTGTTTCTCTAGAGAACCCTGCCTAGCACAATGGTTTTGAAAAAAAAAAAAAAAGGTTGCCTAATCTTGTGCCATCTTCATGGTCACTGGGGTATTTGCATTCTTTCCTGTGACTACTGAGTCAATCCATGTCTGTGAAGTTTGACCTTGTTTTTGTTGCTCATATACCTATCAATTATAATGCCTTTTCCTAGCTATTAATTTTTCTTGGGTGGTTTGCCCAAAGCATGTCAAAATCTCTTTCTCCATTCTCATATTTAAGCAAAATTCCAGCTTTGTTTCTTTAAAAGTAGATTCTTTTCATAGTTTATATGTGTGCAATATTCTTCATCAACATTGCAGCTTGGAAGCATTAATTCCCTGCCCCATTTTCATGATGCAACATTCAAATTTACAAGAAGCAATGGAAAATATGGCTTAGATCAGTATAAATCTTAGTCATCAAAGGTACATATTTTCTAACTATAAAGATCATACTGATTATCTTTGATTATGTCTTCTCCAAGATAATTTGATATTTTTTTCATGTCAGTAACTTAATGTTACTGAACTAAAAAAAAAAAAAACAGAGCCTTCTATAAAAATTTCATTGATGGGAAATATTGAGCTATTACCATCCAAAAATCTGTCTTCTGACTCAAGAAGAAATTTTACAATTGTACAATGTAATTCTCCAGATAAACAACTTTGTTGAATTTTCTCTCAGTTCAAGCCTAGAGAAAATAGCACTGGGGCAGACTTTAAGAATGTTATCACATATCAAATAATTAAAGAAAAGCCAAATCAATAGCATAACCCATCATCTTCAAGATCAAGAGCAGCAAAATAAACCTACACCCATTCGGAGAACCGAACTAGAAATCATATCTGAAATGAAGATTCAATCAGAAATAAAAGGAAAACAATAGAATCCACAAGTTTGCTACTTTGAAAGGATTAACAACATTGACAAACTGCTGGCAAATAAAACAAAGGAAAAGAAGGAGATGATTCAAATAGTGAGTTTCCAAGGTTGTAATTCTCCCCCTTGGAGCTGCTGATGGATTTGAACAACTGATGTAGTGACAAGCAGCACAAAGCAGAAGCACTGTGCCACCAGTATTTGTAGGAAAAACAAAGGGACAGCAAACTGTCAAAATCATTTTATGAAGAAAAAATAACCTTGATACCCAAAGTAGGTACAAAAATTACCAGAATAGAAAATTATATTTCTTATGAACATGTATGTATAAATGTTCAACAATTTTCTAGCTAGGAGAATCTGTAAAAAAACTCAACAAAATGATCAAGTTGGGTTCAGATCAGGTATGGAAGGATATGTCAACCTTAGAGAAACAGTCAATATAATCTACCACATAAATAAAACAAAGGAAAAGAATCACATAGTCTGAATAATGATGTACTAAAGGTATTTGAAAATATCTAATGCCCATTTTTTATAAGTGCAATCAACAGAATCACAATAGGATACACATTCCACAACTTAATAAAGGCTATATATGCAAATCTAACAGCCAACATCTTTCTAGATGAGAAAAGATAAAAAGCATTCACCTTGCAAAGAAGAATAATGAAAGGATTTCCTTTATTACCACACTTATTCACTATTGTGCTATAAATCTTAGTCTTAGCTAGTAGACAACAATAAAACCAAAAATATTATTAAAATACCATTTTAAAAAGAAACAAAACTCATATGCAGATTGTATTATGCAGATAATCCAAAAACAACTATATGCAAAAATTGTTGGAATTAAATTATTGATTTGGCAATGTGGCAAGGAACAAGATTTATGTACAAAAGTCATTTGGATTCCTGTATACAAGCAAATAACTCTTAAAATAAAATCACAAAAAGAACAAGCAAATTATTTGAAAATGCCATCCAAAGATAAACTACTTAGGAATAAACCTAACCAGAAAAATATGACTTGAACAAACTACAGCACATTGTTGTCTGAAATAAAGAGACCTACATAAATGAAAGAATGTGTTATGTTAATAGATAAGGGTTAGCATTGTTCAGATGTAAATAGTACCCAAAAAAGTCTATATGTGTAGTGCAATTATGATTGAGATCCCAGCATTATTCTTTAAGGAGATTGAAAAAAATATCAACAACATTGTAAAGAAAGAAAAGAGATTCAAAGTCAGAAAACACTGCACTAAAGAAGGAAAAAAAGTAGAAAACCTCTCACTTCTTGTCTTCAGACCCTTCCCTACAAACACAGTCATGAAAACAGTCCAATCCTGATACAACAGAAAAGTAGACCCACGTAACAGATTATTCAGGAGTAAGTTCATCAACCTACAGATTAATGGTGCTTTAAAAAGATCTCATGTGACAAATTTACCCTCCTGTTATAGTTTAATCTCTGTGATATGGAAATATTTGAGGGTGGAACAAGCTGATTGAGTCCCTAAGGAGTGGGACTTACTCCTCTTGGCAAAATGCATGTCCACTACAACCATGCAAGACGGATTGCTCAGGACTCCCACTGGGAGTGGAGGCAAAGGGAAACCTGAGCTTCAAGAGCAATGCTACTGTGAATTGATCTGTACAGAGGTGAGGTAAGGTCTTCCTCTGTTGTGAATAAATATACATCCGGATATCTAGAGGGAGTTGAATAATAAAGAAGTTCTTTGGAATCAAAACTACCAGGTCATGTCTCCTCATAATGACCAAGGGCCTCTAAATATATGAGATTAACTGAAGATTATAAGGTTGCAGGGTCAGTAAATGGGATTTACTGGATTAACAACACATTTTTTAATGTGGCTCTTCTAGCCAAAAATGTTAACTCCCACCAAATGACCTTTTCCCGAATGGTGAAAGGTAGAAGATAGTAATAAGACCCACCAGTGAGTAATCGTAAGAAGAATGGCAATAAATATTATCCTGCTACTTATAAAACAAGCCTTCTGAGGAACAGGAGGAGGAAACTCATTACCAACAAGATCCAGGAGAAGTGCTCATCCTCTGGATCCAAGATTCCTGTGCAGTGAATCTCCTGGATCCAGAAAAGAGCTACAGTATCAAAGCAGAATCAGAACCAAGATGCAGAGCATGGAACAGTAGTTTGGCGGACTTTCCAACCCAAGGAACAAATGAAGCTGACTTCTTTTGGCCTGGAGTTTAGTTTGTTGAGTGTGTTGCCTCTGAGAACTTCATTGGAGGTTCTAGGCTTATTGACCCAGGAAAGTGGAGTTGAATGTCTTGATTGACTCTTACTAGAGTAGGATGTCTCTGGACAATTAATTCAGGGAGTTGGTTTGCTGACTCGCAGATTTTGAGCTGAATGCCTTTGAATTGAAGCTGACAGCTGCGTGGTATTTGCTTTAGGGGTTTATTGGCAGACTTGACAGAACTTTGTAACCTGTTCAGATAAACAACTCTACCCAAGTAGTCCTCGCTGGTATTGTTAGGTTTCTCAATAATGTTAGGGTTATAAATACCTCAGTCCTTGGCTTCATGTGAGAAAGAATTCACTCCAAGGCCTGGTTTGTGATCCAAGTGTTTGTTTGTTTGTTTTTTTATAAAGGATAGAAGCAGTTTCAGGTGAGAGCAAGTATGAGTGCTAGAGAGAAGACAGCAGATGCAGCATAGCTAGGCAGGGCTTGGCCTGGCCTCACAGAAATGTGTAGGAGCTGCTGGGAGAGAGTTGGTGGTCTGAAAGTTTCTTGCTTTTTCCTGTGTCCAGGTTAGGATGTGTGACCGATGATACTGGTTAATTCCATTAACTGAATTGAATTCACCTGGCCTACATGGGCCAATCCAAGTGTACCACCCACCTACGGTATACCACCACTTCCTGGCCCAGATCCTGAAATGAAAGCATGCCCTCCAGCCCCTATACCTGGCTGGGCAATGAATGTAATGTAATGAATATTAGAAGCCCGAGAAGTAAACTAAACTAAACTAAACTAAAAATAAAAACTTCATTGCCACTGAGATGATGCTGACTCCTATTGATCTTATAGGATAGACTAGAACTGCCTCTGTGAGTTCCTGAGACTGTAACTCTTTAAGAGAGTAGACAGCCTCATCCTTCTTCTACTGTGTTGCAGGTGGTTTCGAACTGTAGACCTTACAGTTAGCAGCCCAATGAGTAACATCTATGCTTCTGAGCTCCTGGAGAAGTAACATACAGATCATTAAGGCCAAACGCATGCCAAGAAAGGGGATTTAGCTTATGTCAGCAGGATGCAAAGTAATAATTCGTGTTGGAAGAATGTGCCAGTAATTCCTTTCCATCTTTCTTTGACCTTGGCCAGTACTGGCACCTGTTAGGGAAATGGGTTGTATCTTGAGTCTAATGATAATGGGCTTGGCATAAAATATTTAACCTGGAATTCCTATCATCCATACCTATGCTTTGAGTTGATCCTCTTTTTCTCTTTTTTAACCAGTCTTATTGACATATAATTCACATATCATATAATTCAATAGTATACCCTCTGGGGATTTATTAGCAGACTTGACAGAGCTTTATAACATGTCCTGACAGACAATGGTACTCATAATAAAAAGTTCTACAGTCATCTCTACAATGAATTTTATAAGAGTTTCTTCTTTCTTTTATGGATTGTCACTAGTTCCCTGGTTCCCCACAATCTCCCCTGCCATCCTTTTCCCACCTCCCCCCACGATATCATCAATGCCGTTACTATTCTTATAGTTTTGCCTATTCTGAATTTCATTTAGAGAAAAACATAAAAAAACCCCAAAGTCCACTGTGCTCTACATGATAACAAGGCCATTTACCTCTCTGGTCAAAGGAGATTCTCCAGGGCTTTATCACAGAGTGCACACAGGATTTCGAGCTTCCTCTGTCATCCATAGCCTTCTGCACACTGGAGCTCAAAAGTAAGCTCAGATACCATTTCTTCCTTTGGATTTGGATGCCATTGTTTATCATTTTGGCATCTCACGAGTTGGTATGCTTTGTCCATGTGGGCTAAGTTGACCCCACCCTTAAATAGCTGCTTGTTTAAAGACAAGTCTTTAAGACCCAAGGTTTTATTCTAATAAGCACATTTTTTTTCCAGTCAAAGAGGTATGAGTCCCTTGGTATTATCAAAAAGATCACACATTTTCTTACTTGCTTAGAGTAGGAAATGTAGGCATATCTAAAATTAAAAGGGACATATAAGTAGTGTTTTCAGGAGAGAAAGGATACCTCCACAAGAAGTTAGCATAGATAAAACATCTCCTTGTCTAGGGGAAATCAGCAGACACGTTGGGTGACTTCAATGGTTGCCCTTGTTTCCATCCTATTGATAAAGATGTCCCTAGTGATTGTTGACCAGAGTGAGGAGCACATCAGTTCAAGACCATGGCATTTAGGTCGCCAAACCTAAGTTCTTCTGGACTTCGCAGGCCGTCCTTCTTGCAATGACCAAACTTCTGGCACAAAATGCATGGTTTCCAAGGATTCTCTGACTCAGAAGATTCTCCCTTTTGGTGCCAGGCTTTTGAAATGGTAACAGTTCTCACTTGGAGTGCTTCTGAATGGTCCCTTCAGTAGGCCTTGTACTTGGGACTTCGTTCCTGTAAGTTATCTATTAATGAAACTGCTTTTTCTTCTTGAATCTCTCCTTTTCCAGGGTCCTCTCTTCCTATACACACGTATTGTAGAACACTAAAGAAGCCATTTTTAATGTGTTTTCCATGAAGGTTTCTGGGCCCATCCCCAGTTTGTAGTCCCTTGCTGATGTCTAGGGTGGATTGAGTTATAAATTGCCTTTTCACTCTATATATCTAATAGGATCCTTAAGCTGTAGGTTAGTATGTCTAAGTAGAGTCTTGTATCTCCTTTCTAAGAAGACTTTGGAATTCTTCTGATACCTTTGTTTAATTGTTGCTAATTTATTATAATTAATTGGTTTGTTTTGAATTTGTCATTTCCAGTAAAAGATAGAGTGCCATATGAGCACTTGACTATTCCCTTCTGATGAACTGTCATCCACTGATGATCTTGATATGGTATTCCTTCTGACCCTGGTGGATAGTTATTCTGAACAGGTACTTCAGTGGCATAGACCATGGCCTTCCCTTAATGCCTTTGTTCTCAGAGAAGTTTAAAGACTCCTGAAAGATCAAATTGACATCTTTCCAAGATAAGTTATGGATTAAAGTTATCTTTCTTTGTTTCATAATACATTCAACTATTTTTTAAAATAAAACTCTCTTATTTATCTTTAATGCTCATTAAGTCCTGTTTGGTGAATAAGGTTTGGATCCTGATTCCCTGTCTAACCCTGAAATTTCTTGTAAAGCAAAAAGTTTAGGGCATGTGAACTTGAGCAGTACTTTAGACTACTTTTGCCTCACAGCATGACACTTACTGGGAATTATGGGTTTAGATAAGGAGGTGCTGATTCTGTGGCTGAAAGACTCATTGGTTTCTGGGGTCTCATATGTGGAGACTAGGCTCATACACTCACAGGTTCTGCTTTATTTCTTCCCAAGACCAGAAAGAAGACACAGTCAATTTTACAACCCTCCCACAATTTAGAAGCACTCAATAGTGCCATGTATACATCTCAAAGACATGTCTAAAAGGATGACTTTTTTGTCCCATATAAAGAATGGATGAAATAATGGGAGGTTTGAGTATTCTTTCCTCTTCCTATGTTATATCCTGTTCAGAGAGGTTGTCTTTTTTTTTAAGTTAGATGTCTTTTTAAAAATCAAGACATTATTGGCCTGGCTGAAACTTCAGAGATTGGTGAGTTCCATTCTTAATGAAGAATGAGAAAATTAGGAATCTGGCGAGTCAAGTGCTTACCTGAGATATAACTCTAAGGCCAAACTCTGGGTCTGCTTGAATCCCTCAGAACAATTCCCACTCCTACCCATTGCTTAGACAGGGTAGGACTACCAGAGAATGCCACTTCCCCGGTCATTCAATCACTTTTCATATACTTTCGTTTTTCTGTTCAACAATTCAGTCAGGAGGTCTCAGCTTTGAAGTCACTGGGAGGGGCTGTAGGTTTCAGTATTTTTTCTCTCTTGCCTCTTGATCATAAGGAATTATTCAGATGAGTGATAGGAAAAGATTTGAATGGTCCAAGTGGATGTACTTGAGGGTACCTGCTGGATGGAAATTTGAGGTTTCTCTCCTGCTGATGGTAGATATTCTCTTATTGATGAGATTTTAATTGTGTGCCTCACCTCTGCATGGCGCGTGCCCACCCAAAGTTTATGCCCTGTCCTTATTCTCAGCTGGCACCCAGAGAGATTTTTCCTGGCAAGAGTCAATGTAGTCAATTATGAGGGCTCTGTGCATATCCTACGCAGTCCATACCTCTTTCATGGCTCCTCGCATGTTGACAATCCTTCCCTTTTTGAAAATTATTGTTAAACAACTTGTGTATTCTTGACTCTTCATTTTCCTTCCATTGTTCCCTCTTGTTCTTTTGCCCCAAATCTATTTTGTTTACTTTGTAATCTCATTAAAGAATAAAATATTAGATTGAACATGTTTGGGGAATGTATATATTATAGTTGCACTATAATTTCAAGTGTTCCCCCAAAATTCTCAAAGATAGGCTATTTTCAATAAACTTAATCTTCCAATACTCTGAAGGCAGGATAAAAAGTTGAGAGACATTTTTCCTTCTTTATTATGATATTTTAATCAGGGGAGAGCACAAACCTAGTCCCCCATTACCACAGATTATGCAGTCAAGTTTCTCACATTTGGGGAAGTTGCAGGGTTCAGCATATCTGAAGTGCAATGGATAAGTCTCATCCTGGGAAAACAATCTTCATGATCATAGTATCTCCCCTGCCAGGTAAGTATTGAGAGACATTTTTCTGGGTGAGCAAATGCCTTTGTTAACATTCCAGTTCCAGGGCTAGATGTGAGGAGGTAAAGATGAATAATACAGCCTTGTTCCCAAGAGCTCAGCATTTGGGGAGACAGCTATGTAAACAGAACAAGTGCAGTACTCAAAGAAGAATGTTCTAGGAAGAATGTGACTAACTTTGCAGGGAGGGCAGGATGGGGAAAAGTGAGGCAACAGAAACCGTCACCAAAATTCAGGTTTGGAAACTGGTCTTTTGTAGTGCAGCCAGTTTACCTCCTTGGCATGGAGTAGGTGCAATTGGTGTAGAAGAGAAGAGGGGAGATTCCCTGGGGAAAGTGTACACAAGCATCTAGACCTGTGTGCCCTGGGGAGGTTTTCTATGGCAGCCAACATAGGACACTGGTGATGGCAGCAGGCGATCAAATAGGAAAGTAGTTTCTATATGAAACAAGCTGTAAACCACGTGAAGGAGACATTTGGACTCTGACTGCAGGGAATGAACACTTAATGCAGGAATTGCTGCTATGTCTCTCAACCACAGGACCTGGAATCCTGGGAACAAAATTATTGGAACAGTAAACTTGATTGTGTACAAATGAGGGATTTCCAGAATCACAACTCAATGTGTATTTCTTATTGGATTTTGAAAACTTTGAATGAGTATTAATAGCAAGTAATATTTTCAAGGTTCTGTATCATGCATGAGAAGAATGGTCAGCATTATTCACATGTATCTTGCATGACCTCATGGTAGCCATGCAAAGTAGGTGTTATAGGATTAATTTTCTAAAAGAAATTGTTTAAATTAAATAACTTTCTAACTTTACATAGCTTATTAAGTAGGAAACCCTGAGACTCAAACGCACATTTTCTGAGTGAGAATCTTATGATTTTCCTAATTTAAGAGGTTCATTTACCAAGAAAATTATCACAGTAGATAAACATCTGAAGTTGGAGGATAACAACTATTCCACAAGTCTCTGTCAGAATCTAGAAGATAACTTCAAGAGAGAAATTAATATTATAGTTTCTGTAATTGTCAAACTATTCTTAGGTGCTCTCAAGTTAGCTTTAACTCACAATGACCTATATACAGCAGGATGAAATCTTGCCAGTCTGTAGTATCCTCACAATTGTGTTTGAGCTGATGGTTGCAGCCACTCTGTCAATCCATCACCGTGAGGGTCTTCCTGTGTCCCTCCATGTTACCAGGCATGATATTCTTTTACAGAGACAGGTCTCTCAAGACAACCTGTCCAAAGTGCATAAGACCAAGTCTTGCCATCATTATTTCAAGGGAGTTTTCTGACCGTACATCTTCCAAAACAGATTTGCTTGTTCTTTTGGCAGTCCATGATGCTTTCAGCATTTTCCCTCAGCATCACAATTCAAATGCATTTGTCTTAGGTCTTCCCTAATCGGTGTGCAGCTCTCTAGTGCACTTGAAGGCACTGAAAATACCATGGTTTGTGTCATGCATGCCTTGGTTCTCAAAGTAACACCCTTGCATTTTTACATGTCAAAGAAATCTTGTGCAGCAGATTTACCATTTTCATATGTCATTTGATCTCTTAAGTACTGCTCCCATGTGAATTTACCTATCTATTTTGGGGTTAGGAAGCTGGCTAAATTGCCCAAACTGGAATAAAGATGCCTGGAAATGCAATGGGTGAGTTGCTGGGCTAGTTACCATAAAGTCAACAAAACAAATCCAGCAACTGTCAGAGGGGAAAGATGAAGCTGTCTATTCCAGTAGTGATTTAAAATATTTGGAAGACTATATAGGGTCTCTGTGAGTTATACTTGAGGTGACAGAAGTGGTTTTGTGTTTTTTTTGTGTGTGTTTTGGTTTAAACTGGGGTTATAGTCAAATAGGCAAAAATAGTTAAATGAGATTTCAAAGACTTGAGGTTCTTTCTTTATTTAAATATTTATTGGGGGCTTATATAGTTCAAATCACAACACATACATACACACATACATACATTGTGTCAGTATTTACGTTCTTTGGGGGTGGGGGATGCTACAATTCTTATCACAATCCTCACAAGCACATTTGTACATTTGTTGCTATTTTCATTCTCAAACCATTGGCTTTCTACTTGAGTCCTTGGTATCAGCTCCTAATATTTTTCCCTCCCTCCTCGCTCCTCCATCCCTCATGAACCCTTGAAAATGTATAACTTATTGCTATTTTATTGTATCTTACACTGTCCGACATCTACCTTTACCCCCTTTTTTGTTGCCCATCCCTTCTGGGAGGAGGTTATATGTTGATCCTTGTAATTGGTTCTCCCTTACTACCCCACTTCCCCTCCACTCTCCCAGTATTGCCACTCTCAGCACTGGTCCTGAAGGGATCATCTGGTCTGGATTCCCTGTGTTTCAAGTTCCTATCTGTGCCAGTGTACATCCTCTGGTCTAGCCAGATTTACAAGGTGCAATTGGGATCATGATAGTGGGGGGGTGCTGGGAGGAGAGGAAGCATTTAGGAACTAGAGGAAAGTTGCTTGTTTCATCATTGCTACACTGCACCCTGACTGTCTCTTCTCCTCCCTGCAACTCTTCTGTAAGGAGATGTTCAGTTGCCTACAGATGGGCTTTGAGTCCCCACTCCACACTCCCCTTCATTCACAATGATTTCAATTTTTGTTCTTTAATGCTTGATGTCGGATTCCATTGACACCTCTTGATCATACAGGCTGGTGTGTTTCTTCCATGTGGGCTTTGTTGCTTCTGAAATAGATGGCCTCTTATTTACCTTCAATATTTTAAGACTCCAGATGCTATATCTTTTGATAGCTGGGCACCATCAGCTTTCTTCAACACTTTTGCTTAGGCACACATTTGTCTTCAGTGGTTGTATTGGGATTGTGAGCACACAATGACATGATTTTTTGTTCTCTGATGCCTGATACCTAATCCTTTTGACACCTTATGATCATGCAGGCTGGTGTGCTTCTTCCATGTGGGCTTTGTTGTTTCTGAGCTAGGTGGCTGCTTTTTGGGGTCTCTTTCCTGTCCGTTTTCATTTTAAAACAATATATTCTGGTAGCTTTCACATTAGCCTGGTATTCTTTGTCTAGAAAATATGACAAAGAAGTCAAAGCAACCAAAATAAAAGGTCCTGCATAGAATGGGGAAAATGCAGAGCAAAACAATAAAAAGAAAACCCACAAATGAAAAAGTCATACCAATTTGACTAAGACGAGTGGAACTTCCCATACCATAGTGCTTGGAACTGAATTCCCTCCTATAGCTCAACTTTCAGTGTTAACAAATTATAATTGATAAACCTATTGGATAAACAAGCATCAATAATACTAGTAATACTGACACATAAGCATTTGATTACGAGCTGCCATGTAGCTGCTTCAAACCAAATTGCAATTTCATGGAAGAAATGTAAGAAGAGATATCTCTTCTGCAAAGGTTTATAGCCCTGGAATTCTACAAAAGGTCCCTATATGTCAGAATCTACTTTTGGGGGTGGGTTTTATAGGATATACAATAATTCCAAGAAGGTACACACTCTTTATAGCATTCAAACATTTGAAATCATAAGGGAAGTCTTTACACTGGGAGAAATCTCAGAATGCAGGGAAGAAGAAGAAACAAGGGTGAATGAAATGGTAGATGCAGGGAAGTTGTTACAATGTACAGACAAGATCATGAAGTCAAATACCTATGAGTTGTTAAATGAAAACCAAACCACAATAAGATGTCTAAAACAGAAATAAGATCACTGAGGTTTGCAGGGTGACTTTTATTTTGTAAGTTATAAAAATTGTGAGACTAGGTAACTGATCAAGATTTGGGGTATCTGCCAGAAGACAGGAGAGATTGGCTTTCTATTTCCAACTGCCATCTATAGATTCTGTAAACTTTTAAGCTCTATTATTCTGATTACAATTTTGTCTCTCTTTCTGCCACTTATGTGCAATTAACTGCTTCCTAAGAGAGATTGAAAGAAACCTAGGGAAAAATGTTTTAAGTGTCCAAGAGAGAGATACCACAGGGGGTACTCCCCCCAAAACAGAATTGCACTGGGAAGAGTGGAGCTTTTGAAATGCACATTTTTCTGCAAGCCAAGCAACTCTCTGAGTTAGTGCATCCAAAGCATCATCTTGGGTATCACTTGGGAAACTTTTCTATGGTCACAGTGAATTTTTTTTTTTGTAAAATCAGCGTCATTTACACCTGTTTTTTGTGTGTGTGTGTGTGTGTGTGTGTGTGTGTGTGATGGTTGATTTAAAAGAACAGTGTATGGCTGTGAAATTCTGTTTTCTGCTTGGGAAAAATGCTGCAGAAAATGTTGTGATGTTGAACACAACTCACAAGGACAGCCCTCTGGGAAAAACTCAAGTGTACCACTGGTTTTCACATTTGATAAAAGTGAAATGTTGATGGATGACAAACTTCATTCTGGATGTCAGTTAATTTTCTGAATGGATGAAAATATCAACTAGTAATGTACTTGGAATTTGTTCCACTAGATCAGACTATTAGTCAAGTTTTCTATTTAGAGGTCCTGAAAAGACTGTGCAACAATGTGCTGCAAAAAAAGGCCTTATTTGTGGTAGACAGGGAACTGATTTTGCCACCATGACAATGCACCCGCTCATGCAGCCATCTCAGTGTACCAGTTTTGGATAAAAATCAGCATGCCTCCCTCGCCCCACACACCTGAGCTCACTTCATGTGACTTCTTTTTGTTTCCATAAATGAGGAGGAACATGAAAAGACAATGATTTGATGATGTAGATGAGGTGAAGGAAAAAACGAGGGAGGTGCTGTCAGCCCATGTAAACAGAGGAGTTTAAAACATGTTTCCGAGAATGGAATCACAGATTTCACAAATGTATTAAGTGTATTGGAGAGTGCTTTCAAGGTGTTAAGGATTTTCTGTAAAAAAGTAAATAAATTTGTAAATAAAAAAAAGCAATTCCAAATGCATTGCTTTGAAAAAATTTCTGGGATTTTTTTTGGGTATCCCCTTGTACTTTAGACTCTAAGTAACAGAAACTGACAATAATTTTATTAATTTATTGTTAGTTGCTTCCAAACAAACTTTGATTCCTAGAAATGTTATGTACACCAGAATGCAACATTGCCAGCAGATATTGGACAGTATTATTTTGTGATCCATAGGTTTTTCCTCATTGGCTACATTTTGAAGCAAGTCACAAATATCCTCCTCTCTATCCTATCTTAATCTGGAAGTGCTGTTGAAATCTGCCCACCATGGAAAACTCTACTGATATTTGAAATAGCTATAACATAGCTTCCAGCATCATAGTAACACTTACGCTACTACATATGACAAATGAGACAAAATTGTAGATCTGAATAAATAGCAATGTCTTAAACAAGTATACTTTCTATGTTTGTCACATAACAGTCACGAGGGTGAGTTTAGATGTTCTGCAAAGCCATTCTAAACAGTTTATATTTTCATATTTGTATTTCTTTTATCAGGGTGAAAATAGGGTTACCACTTCTCTGACTTTGTGTTCAAAGTGGGAAGAGAGAAAGGAAAGGTGACTTATGTTTTGGCTTTTTATAAAGGACGAACTTTCACAAAGTTCGAAGTGGAAGGCTTCTGCTTATACAATGGTGGACAGAACCCTGTCACCTGGTAACTAATAACACTGAGGTGGGCAAAAGGAGTAGGTATGTTCCAAACCCTACAGTAGAAATAGAGAAATAGGATTAGGGATGCCTGGGATATCCTCATTTAGGTGATTAGTGAATGATCTAAGATTTTCGCCTTTCTATACCTGCTCTAACATTTAGGAAGGCAACCCTCCCATGGCAGCCCTACTGCTTATGTTCACTAAAGAAAAATAAAATTTTAAACACTTATACACACATGCTACTAGGAGATTAATTATGAGATAGTTTCGAAAACTTTATGGTAAAATAGAATTTAGGACTGAATCCCGGTGGCGTAAGTGGTTGAGTGCGGGAGTGCGGCTCACGGGCTTGGCGGTTCAAATCCAGTGGCAGCTCTCAGGAGCAGCACTGGGTAGTGCATACAACCACCAGAGGCAGTGATGCCCCTCCACCCAAAAAAACAAAACAAACAAAAAAAGAAAAATAGAATTTAAAGGTACAGGAATCTTTCCACAAACTTTCCATAGCTCCCTAATATGTTTAACCTTGACTTATTTTAGCTGTTTATTGTTCACTATCCTATGAATATAAGTGAAATACTCAAGGTCCCTCACAGCTTTGTATAGATATTAGTTGCTTATGATGCTATAATTGTCATCCTAGTATTTATCATTATGCATTCAAGCATTAGCCCATAACCAAAAGGTTAGCAATTTGAAACCACGAGCCATCCCACAGAGGAAAATGTGCCTCCCTGATCCCATAGAGATTTATAGAATCAGAAACCCATGGAGCAATTTTATTCTGTCCTGTAGGGTCAGGAGTCAGAAGTGACTGGATGGCAGTGAGTGAGGGGTCATCTATCCCCGGAATTTATATTCTAGGACTCAGAAATGATTATAGGGATTTGATGAAGGTTGCTGAACAATCAAAATGGGGTCAATTTCTTGAAAACCATGTGTTATTAATGAGCTAAATGAATTATGCCCATCTTTAGACTCTTTTGCATAAATCCTGAGAGTCACTGAAAGGAGTTTGGTGTCAGAATCAGTTCCACTACTTCATTACCAGGCAATATGAAGTTAAGTTTTAAGTCATTTTGACCACATACGCGAACATTGGTTTTACAAAATAGTCCATGTAACTTCTCTGTC
The DNA here is from genome assembly GCA_004026705.1 of Nesogale talazaci. Classification (NCBI taxonomy): domain Eukaryota; kingdom Metazoa; phylum Chordata; class Mammalia; order Afrosoricida; family Tenrecidae; genus Nesogale; species Nesogale talazaci. Next base: position 20,687 of record PVJH01015657.1, on the reverse strand, counting down.
AATTTTATGGCATGTCAGTTATCTGTCCTTAAAGTCGTCTTGACAAATCAATACATGACAGATCACTCAAGGTTGACAGAACATTCAAAAGTTCTTGTCACTTTTGGTTTGGTATCTTATCACCACCTCTCCTCTGAACAAATGGCTGGACATGAGATTTAGTAATATAATTATATATAGTTTTAATATATGTATAGGTTGCTAAAATGCACTTAGATTCACTGAGTTATGCTGAGCTTTTTGTGCCTCGGCCAATGTCTCTTAAAATATCTGTAGTTTTTTTAGTTACAATAATCCACAATTTAATGAGATCAAACATAATTGTTCAATTACTGCTACCATCATTTTCTTTTTAATGAAATGTATACTATATTTTTAAATCTGTTACTTTTTTCTTACTTTTATTAGGGATTCTTACATCTCTTATCACAATCCATATATTCACCCAGTGTGTCAAGCACATTTGCACATATACCACCATCATCATTCTCAAAGCACTCTCTTTCCACGTGAGCCCCTGTTATCAGTCCCCCCTTTCTTCCTCCACCCATATCTGTGACTTTTAACTTTTCCAATACAGCTAATTCCTGGAATTCATCTTGTTTGTTTTTCTCTAATATTTCTCCTACTTTTTTCTAACCCTTGATTGAGATGGGGATAGCAGAAGAGCTGGTTCAGCTGCCCCTGTAATCTGCTATACATGGATTCATGGTAGCTGTTCACCCCTAGTTTACACATTTTTTATTAGAGAAATGATCTCTAGACTTAAAGCAGAAACTACCTAGTATTCACAAAATAACATACTGACAAAGCACTGTGGCATATCTCACAAAAGTGATGTAGTGAATTTGAGGAAAATTCAGGGCTGGTTGAGAACAAAGATATAACATTGGATGACAAGCTATACATTGTGGCCCACCACTGACAGCCTCATGTAGGGGAGCACTAACCTTCAAAAGAAGTCTCCCAGAGAATCTAGAAGTGAGAGAGGGCAGGGGAACTCAAAGTCTGAGAGCTGAGGCAGAAGAGGAGGTTCATGACATGTGGCTTCCCATTGTCTTCTTACAGCAAGCTAGGAAATCTCTGCGTCACAGCATGCCAGATGGGGACACAATTGAAGACCATCATAACTGTAAGAATTGGTTTTACCTATGGCTTACAAAAGTTCCACATAGTTTCAAAGAGTATGGAAGGCAGGCAGTCAGGATCTAAATGGATAAATGTTTTATTTGGTTTCTTCATAAATCATTCCTTGTGTACAGATGTGTGTTTGGCACTGGGAAAGAGAGTGGGGGAAGAGAGGTCTAACTAGTCACTGCATACAGTGGAGAAGTAAACAATTTGGTCAATGTACACCCACCAGGATTTGCTCCTGTTTTTAAAAAATGGCAATGCTATGTCACGTTGGAAGCAGACTTCACTCAGCCTGTCTCCAAACATTGCTGTGGTCACTCCACACAGCACTATATTATACTACTGAATATTTTGTGGTGATGACTCAGAAAGTATATAAATAAACCATCTGTGTTTGATGATAAAGCCTTAAAATACATACCTTTCAGCATTTCAGGTTTTAGGTAGAGTTCTCTTGTAAACTGGAGTTTCCACTCTATTCCTATGGTCTCTGAAGAAAAGTTACACAGAATTGGGGTACAGTAATTTCTGGAGACCTTCGTAACCTGCAGATGTTCTCCCTGCATCGTTAACTCCTCCTCTGGCAAAAAGGAAGGCATTTTATCAGACTGGTCAGGTTGAATCTCGCTCCAGCTCATTGCCTCAGAGAAAATAGAAAGCTTTGTCTGGCGTTCTGTTTACTCCCTTAGACAGTGAAACTGCTTTTCCTGACCCATGGAGATGTGGTAACTTGCAGCAGTGCTAAACCAGGATTAGGACTCCCACGCTGACATTAGCAATTGATTGAAATGCGGTTTCAAGCAAAGGCATCAGGAAATAACATAGAACAATACAGCCAAGTTTACTGTGCTACCTCTGAGCTACAGCTCCCTGAGAACCAGGTGTGAATTGAATAGAAAGGATATTATAGGCTCAAGGTTCCACTGGGTGGTGTAGAAGGAGGGCATGTAGTATGCTTGTCAACCTGACCTGACTCATACCATCATTTTCCATACACACACACACATTATCATTCCTCTGTCATTTTATCTTAAAATTACACAATTTCTAAATGATCACATTTCAGTAGAAACGTATAATTGTGAAAATAATGTTCTGGAATCCAGAAAACTGTAGGTAGACCCGATTTTAAAGAATAAAAAAGGGAATATTGGTATATAGGCAGTGGCAATTTTTGGAAGGAAAAGAGAGCAGGAAGGAATAAAAATGTTTTGTAAGCTTGTTCTGTGCCAGGCAGATTTCAAGTACTTTGTATTTGTCAGTACATTTGTTTTACAAGTTTTCTGGCTGTTAGGGATTATTGATGCAATTTGATGAGCAGAAAAAAAAAATACCCCAAACCTGCAGGTCAAGGTATTCAAGTGACTTGCCTTTGGTTGCCCAGTTAGGAAAGAAAATGAAACCCAAGGCTGAGTTCATTCATGCAATCCAACTGCTCTGTGACTCTCCTGTGCTTCGTTAGTGCTCTCTCAACACCAGCCATATATGATTTTACATCATGCATTTGGCTTGCATTTATTGAGCGGAAGTTACACGTCAGGCATTTTACTAGGTACTAAGATTTCTAAAGCTTTTTCTATCCAGCATTCATTGTCTGTCTTCTCCATGTCCTTCTTTTGGGATACCCCTTTCTTAAAATCACTTTGTTTATGCATATGGTCTGGTTGGATCTGAGTAGGCATAAGACCCAATATTATTAACTTAGAAATTTCTCTACAGCTTTTCAGAACAAGACATTGAATCAGTTAATTCTACGTTAACCTCCTGCTTGGAATTTTCATTTATTAATATATCACATCATAATCTACATTTTAACAACCCTCTCACTGATTTTTATACTCAGATGGTGCTTACATATACATTGGAAACTCCTGGGAACCCCACTAAAATATAAACTCTCCCATATATCTGGATTGGAAGGGACAAATATTCATGGCTATCAAAGTAGAATGAATCAGTTTGAAACCCTGGTTAGGAAGAGAAGCATTTTCTATCATGGAAGCTAAACTGGTCAAAACTGGTCAAAGTTAGTCTTGAATGATGCTAGACACCTTTCTGAACCACTGCTAGAGTTTCTCTGAGAATGAAATTTTTGCAGAAGAAAACTCATCCAAGAGATAAAGAGAAAGTATCTCTTTAACGTCTGGATCCTGACTTATGGAACACTGTTAGTTGAATCCCTGGATTTCCAGGTACATTAGGCAAAATTGCTTCTGTTGTTTAAGTGGCTGCACCTAATCAACCTAGACAGTCTCTGATTTCATAAAGTCTAGTAAGAGATGAGGAAATAATAAAATACTCACTGAATCGAGTGCATAAAATTAATAGGTGACCTAAAGAAAAGGCATTACTCTATAAAATCACATAACTAGGGAATGACTGAAAAATCAGAATATTCTTTATAATAGAAAATATCAAGTATGTGTAAACAATATAGGATTTAAGCAGATAGAAATTTACATATATGTTGTTCAGGCAATGAGAATAGAAATTGGAAGATCTCCCTCGTAGAAGGGATAGTTTTATATCTAATAAAATGAAAGAAAGCAATGGTATCTTGTGAAGGCGAAATTAGCATGAAAGTTGAAAAGGTAGACAGGAACCAAATCATATATGACCTTGTAGTCTGGTAAAGTAAGGAATTGAATCTTTCTCTTAAGGGATAGGAACTATATATATTAAATATTTTAAGCATGCTGACATGATCAGGCTTCACCTTTAAACTCTACCTACTATAAGGAAAACAAAATATAGGCAACACAGATGAAGAAAAAAACTAGTTAGAAGAATATTGCTGCAGTGGGTTAAACAAGAGATTGTTGGCACGAGACATTTTGATAACCTCTGGAAGGATATCAGAAACTATGGAGAGAGGTAGAATAGTTTGGGGGATATTTGGGGCTTGAATTTGATAGAAGAAAGGATAAAGAGGAAAGGATAAATGATAATTCCTAGTTAACTGGAATCTCTAACTAAATGGAATAAAATCTAGGAATTTGTGGTCAATTCTGTTGTGGAATTGCTTTGAGATATTCAAGTGGACAGTTCAACTAGAACCAAGTATACCTCTGAAGCATAGACAATGAAATTTTATATACAGAAAAAAATGGTAAACCTTGGTGAGTTTTGAGCTTGTTCTTGTTATGTGTTGTTAAGTCAAGTCTAGTTCATAGTGACTCTCTACAACAAACTAGAACTCCCCATAAAGTTTCCTGCAAATCTTTGTAGGAGCAAAACACTTGTTCTTTTCTCCCACAAAGCTACTGGTAGGTTTAACCCACAGACCTGCCAGTAGGAGTCCAAGGCCCCACCCACGCCACTACTAGAGCTCCTATTCGCCTAAAGACCCCTTCAGTTTTGCTGCTGGAGAATTGACCAACTTCTTCAGTTCTTTCAGCTTGTTAAATACTGATTATATTCTTCCCTTTGGGTTTTTCACTCCAGTTCTTTGCATATCCATTATAATACTGTGCTCTCTCTTTTGAACTACTCACTGAAATGTTTGAATCTTTTATTTCATAATTTCTTCCATACTTCTCTACATTTCAGAGGAAACATCAGAGTCTATCCTAACACCAATTTTGGTCTTTCCTTTTTCTTTTCTTGTCTTTTCAATCAGCTTTTACTTTATTCAGCTATTATATCATTGATGTTTTCTCACAACTGGTCTGGTCTTCAGGTCTTAGTGTTCAGCATATGAAAATTTCTCACGAGATATTTTCTAAGTTCAGGAATAGCATACTCAACATCTTATTTTGACTCTCATGGTCTTATTTAACTTTCTTCACCTTCAACTTGAACGTGCATAAGAGTAATTGGTGGTGTGTTTCATAGTTGGTTGGTCAATGGCCTTGGTCTGTCCAAGTGCTTTTTCCATGGATTGTAATCAATTTGATTTCTGGGTACTTCACCTTGTGAGATGCATGCGTATAAAAGCTGTTTATATTGTTGATAATAAAATTCTCCCTGAGACTCTGGCCCTTAGTCATTCTCAGGTTTATAAATAAATACATCCTCCTTTCTCAATTGGCAATCAAGTATTAAACAAGTCTATAAGGGACTAAGAAAACTAGGTAGATATGCACACCTAAGAATAATCAAGTATTTGAAATCTAAAAAGAAATACTTACTCAAGGGCAAAGTTCAGAAAGAATATAGCAGAAAGAAGGGAAGCACAGAAAGCAAGGAGAATAAATCATGTAATAATGTGACTACTGCAAGCAATGACATGGAACATATGTATTAATTATTGAAGGGAAAATGGATGTTTTAAAATAAAAAGTAAAAATGATATTTACAATAACTTTAAATTGTTGGTACTGCTGCAAAATTCTACTATGTGATGTAACATTTCTATCACCAAGATCATATCCTCCACCTCTGAGCCCTTTTTTTAATCAGGTTTCATATGCTGATCATCCATCAATAACAATACATCTTGAGTTTACATTTGATCAATTTCAGAGTGCAGAAGTTAGAAAATTATTTAATTTCTTCATTTTCAGCATTAATGTCTGTGCTTAAATTTGAATAGTAGACATATTAGCTAGTGTTCTTTATAGATATATGGCAATTGTCAATGACATTTTATTTCAGAATAGATCTTGAAATTTTATTAAAGGCAATGAATGCTATGACCTTCTTTGTTCATTTGTCATTACTGGGATTGTAGTTTATATTATTATCTATTTCCTCATGACCAATTATAGTTCATCTTGACTCACAAATGCCTAGGATATTCTCTAAAGGTGAAACTGAGGTACAGAGAGGAAGCTGACAGGACAAGGGAGAGTGGAGACAGAAATAGCTTTACTAGGGGAAAGTTCTGCTGTGGAGGTGCCATGACTTAGGCCAATAGGTCAGGGAAATCCTGCTCAGCAGCCAGGGGCATGGTTTGAAAAGGGGCAGTGGAATGTGTGGCAATGAGCATATGGAGTCTGGACGCTCTAAGAATTGTTTTCAACTCCTTGCATCTTTGTTTTAACCCAGAGCAGCTGGTCTAGCATATCTGGCACCTTCTGCTGTTGACCTTCTGGAAAGTGCAGGGAAGCAGGAACCCTGATCTTTTTCAGCCCAGCCCAAACATTCCAGACTTTTTAGTGATAAAGGGATATTGATATTTGACTGGATTATTTCCTGCTGATACAGGGTGACAGAGGGAGAAGTATGGGCTGGAATGGCTTGGATCAGCATTGGCAGGTAAGGGGCAGTAAGGATGTAACAAGAGTTGGCTAGCAATTAGATTGGAGATGTCTTTCATTTGTTCTTGAAGGAACTAAAAAGGACAAGGGGTTAAAAGTAACAGCATGCAAATTATTACCAGGGGGTCCAACCAGAGGCATGACCCAGGGGTTTTGTTGCCTGAGTGGTGATTTTTTTATCACTTTGATCATGGTTTTTAACACTTTTGCATTTTGTTCAACTACTCCTGACTTATTAATGTAAAACACATTCAAGTACCTTTTTTTTTGTCAGCTGTTAACAGATCTAATGTATGGCAGTTTTGAAGGGTTACCTGTGCCACAGATGTAAGCTGTCACTATAAGGAGGTGAGAGACTTTGAGTCGGAGTCTATGTCCAGCTGGAGTTGTTTGTTAAAGTTTTGTGTTTGGAGCATGCTGTGTTCTAATGCTCTGCTAGAAATCTGCTGGTACCAGGGAGGAGACAAACTAAAGTTTAACAGGACAGGTAGGCATACAGCCAAGCTTTGCCTTACCAGCTCTGATTGATTATCATGATAACAGCGCTCTTGAGCTGTGCTGCAGGGAGGCTAGAGGCCTGCATGGATTAGGAACACTGCTCTTCTTGATCTTTGGGTGGGGAGTAACCATGGTAATTCATACTGATTATATAGGATGAGCTGAGGAATGACAGAAAGTAACTGGAAAACAAGGTCCTTTTGTGGGAAAATTTACACACTTAGTTATTTGTTCAGCCAAAGTTGGTGGCTGGAGGTCTTTTATGACTTGGGGTCTATTTAAAGTAAACCATAAGTGGTGGGGGTAGGCACAGGTTTGAATAGCTAATAGCAGAATGAGATAATGGTGTGTTGGAAGGAGAGAGGATTTAAGGAGCTAGGAATTACTGGATGTATGGGAAAACAGTTTCATTAATGAGGCGCAGGTCCTGGACCAAGTGATAAGTGTCCTTTGGTTTCTTGACTGATAATGAGGTCTATAGGGCCAGTTTCCCCAGGTAAGTGAAAGAAGGGGAAGGAGCAAAGATGCTATGAGACAAGAAAGTATAAGGAACCCCTTAACTTATTTAAAAGATTTTTTTTTCCTCACAGAAGGACCAGGCATGAAGGGATTATAAGAAAGGAATATGTAAAGGCACAGTACGTTTGGGACAGGCAGGCTTGCCATCAATATCCATGACCAAAATTGAAAAAGGACTGCCTAGTGCTGAAAATGAGGGCAGGTCAGAAAAGATAGCTTCTGTGTAAGAAGGAGAATTTCTCACCCAATACTTTGAGTAATACCTGATGCTTAGCTATGGTAATGGGGGATCAAGTTGGGGTCTCAGTGTTCGATGAATCCCAGTAGGGCCACTGGTGGGTCAAAAATTAGAGGGACAGACCCGCCACATGGAGACACCAAGGGACTGTCACTTTTCCAAGGACAGTTGGACTTCCAGTGTCCTCTTTAACCTCACGTCACACAGGGTGGGGTGGAAGCTTTAGATCTTGGGCACTCCCTTGACCAGGTACCCTTCTTCTTTGCAACCCTTTCCCTACACTGTCCCTTTGGGGCCATGGGATCACTGGTCACATGGCTGCTACTAAGGCTTGGGTTTGAAAATTTACTTTCTGCCAGAACCAGGCATCACAGGCTGACTCAGCCAGTTCCTCCCAGCTGTTAAAGTCCTTGAATGCCATATTCACTAAATCTTGGATCTTGGTTCGAGGGTTTTCCTCTGTTTATTGAAGCTTTTTCATGTCTGGGGAGACTGCATAATAAAATGGGGTGTGAGGAGCACAGCTCACTTGGGGAAGCTGGATCTAAGTGGGTGTAATGGGTTAAAGCCTCAGTGAAGCAGCTTAGAAAGGTGTCTGGATTCTCATCAGGCTTTTGAGTGAGCTCTCTAAATTGACCCCTATATTGGGAATGGCCTGAAGTTCATTCAGGACACACTGAAGCATTCTATCATGGCAGGGATGTTTGTCTCTACCTACTCGATTGTTAATTTGCTAACCTTAACCTGGTTGGTCAAATGAATCTGGTCGAAGTGCTTCTGAGCAACAAGGGAAATGCGTTCTCTCCTATCTGTGGTTAGAGTAGATGAAGAGGTGACAAAAATATAATGCCAGGACTGTGTGGGCCAGGGTCAAACCACGCAGCTCCCTGGACTGAGCAGTTCTCTGGACCAGGAAGCCCCTTGCACCCCTTTTGTGTCAGCCTCACCAGAAAAGAGATGAACAGCCTGGTGAACTTTGTAAACCCTTCCTCTGACATTTCATAGAGCTTATCTCCCTGAAGGCACAGCCCCTTCACAGAACTTATCTTCCAGGGCCGAGTCTGTACAGTCTCATTCCTCAGAGTTCCAGGAGGTGGACCTGTGTTCTCACAAACCATATCTTGACTCAGACCCTACAACTGCAACATCAGAAAGCCTCATCCCCTTATTGGTACATACATCCTTGGCCCAAGCCCTATATATGTCCCACCACCCCAAAAACAGCTGCGGCTTCCCTGGCCTAACTCTCAGGCCATGGGACTTCCCAGGAGCTCAAGATGCTCCTGTCTGTCTCTCTCTGTCTCTCTGTCTCTCTCTCTGCTGTCCCTTCCCTTCCCAAAGTCCTCCCTTACTGCCAATAAAGTGTATCCTCTTCATCCCTAACTGAGCTCAGTCTCCTTCCTGCAGCTCCATCTCTACCTCTCAAGGACAAATCATAAGTTTGAGTTAAATATTTAAACTCCTTAATTTGGTGAAGGGATCATTAGAAAAGGAGCCTAAACACTCCAGCTGTCCTCTAAACCCCAACCACTTCCTGGAGTGGACAAAGGAGAAGGGCATTTTTTGAATGTGTGCCTTTGCTACATGGTGAGGTGAGTGTAGACCGAGTTCTTCCAGCAAGATGGGTAGATGAGGAGAATAGGTTTCTGGAGGTTTGGGAGTGGCCAGAATAGGGAGAGGTGTGAGTGGGAGGGGAGACAAGATGCTCAGGCAGATCTGAAGAGAGAGACACAAGAGGGGAGTGCAGAAGCAGAAAAAGAGGAGGATTTCTTTTTTCGTCAAGAGGGCTTGGAAAGGGGTGCAGGGAATACAGAGAAAGGGATGGGCGCACAGAGAAAAGAAGGGTTGAACATGCAAAATCTTGGGCTATTTGTGAGTTTACTGACAGAAATTGTTGAGATTTCAGAGGATATTGAAATGAAAAGTGCAGTAGGCAATTGAAGTTGTTACTTTTTGGAGTGTTATGACCCCTCCTTCCTGGTGGTCTCAGGTGGGAACTTTGGTTTGGGCTTCTGAGGAGCCTGGTATGTGCATGCTGCTTCTTTATCTGGGAGTGATCTATCAGACAGGGACTCTGACTGGCCCCTCTGCTCCCACAACTTTGTCTGGAGGGGAGAGACAAGGGATGGGTGATTGCAATTGGGGATTTGAGAGGCTGTGGGTGTTGCCTCAGAAGATTCGAAGTAGGGAGGTATCTGGGAAGTGGGGAGTTAAAGAGAGACTACAGGGAGTCCAATGGGTACAGCTTCAGAAAGGGATGGCTCGTGGAGGCACAGTCACCTTAGCTTTTGGGAGTTTAGGAGGTAGTGGAAGGAGGCAATGATGAGGAGCACCCAGAAAATGGAGGAGGCTTTACTGGGGGCATAGAGAAGGAGTCAGGGGAATCAAGGAAAGATGGAGGGGGTACTGTCAGGGACCTGATTGAGAGTGTTTTGCTAAGAGAACTTGAGCAAAGTGACAGGTAGTAGAGAGATATGGGAGTTAAGAAAGAAAAATATCTGGACATAAGGAATTTCTTATGATTTGTGGGCTTGGCAAGATCATAGAGATTGTTAAAATCAGAAGTGCCATTTTCCAACCAGTGTGACTCATTGTCCAATTGGCATTGAGGCAAACTTGATTACAGAAAAAAACAGCATTTCAGCCAGAGATCAGGACGGAGAACCCAATTCAGTAAGGTGGACTGGTAGGCAACATCCCAAAGGACTGTCCTTAGGGGACTGGGACAAAGAATGTTCCATGGTGTCTCAAACTGCCGGGGGTATGGGCAGAGAATAATGCTGTCCCCTAGTCTCTGTCCACACCTATCAGTCAGGAAATTGTCCAATAGCCCTGAGGGAATCCCGATCAGAGTTAGGAACCTAGGGGAGTATCCTGGATTCTCCAGAACATGAAGGATCCCTGGCTCAGGCCTGCGGCTTTTATTCAGCAGAGACCTAGGATCAGTGAGAGACACAATGAAGCCAAGGAGTGTGGAGGGGGCCTGGCTTTATGACCAATAAAATGGAGCTTGGTCAGAAGCCTTTGTTCAGGTGAGGAAAGGAGGAAGTAAGAAAGTTTTAGGGTAGTTCTGGGAGCAGGCAGTACAAACACAGAACACACAAACAGGTGGAAAAAGCTCAGACACGCCCTCTGCTTCTTAGTCTAGTCTGAAGGTGCAGTGTCTCCCAGGCCCAGAGCCAAGGAGTTCTGTTATGAGCAGAAATCCCAGAAAGTAAGCACAGAGACAAAAGGCTGGAGGCTGCATGAGAGAAGATAGACACACAGATAAAAGATGGGCATGAGAAACTGACCTTATTGTCATACCCCTTTTGGGGAAAGGCAGCTATTTCCAGCTCCTTTCAGTACGAGGGTAGCAGAATAAACACCTGCAGTGACGCACCGATAAACAGGTACCCTAAGTTCCCGTATGAGTTTGCTGGTCCTAAGTGTCCAGAAAGAGAAACAAGACAGAACAAATATACACAGAGAGATACTAGCCAGGAATCCCCCGCCCAGGTGGATTACAAGAGGTTTGAGAGGAGAGGAGGGTGGGCTACATCCCAGTCGAAGCAGGGCCGGGACTGCACAAAGCCCATGTCCCTACCTCTCCTGAGCTTCAGCTCCAAATATAAAGGTGAAACTGAGCCACAAAGAGATGGACAGAGGAAACTTACAGGACAAAGGAGAGCAGAGACAGAAAAAGCTTTATTAGTGGGGAAGCTCCAGGATGAGTGTCCATGATGTAGGCCAACAGGTAAGGGAAGTCCTGCTTAGCAGCCAGGGGCATGGGTTTTTAAAGGGGCAATGGAATGTGTGAAAATTAGCATATGGGGTCTGGGCACTGCAAGAATTGTTTTCAACTTCTTTCATCTTTCTTTGAACCAGGAGCGTCTGGTCACACTGGTTATCTTATCTGGCAACATCTGCTGTTGACCTCAGGGAAGTGCAGGGAAGTAGGACCTGAAGATCAGGACCTGCTTCAGCCCAGCTCCAACATATCAAATTGAATGTGTTCTATTTCAGTTTTGTTGACTTTTAGATTTCCTATATTCTGGTTTTACAATACATGCTTCAGCTATTAATGAATATTTGCAACTATTTCTTTTAATTTTTACCAAACTACATCAGCAAATAAAGAACCAAAATATCTTATTCTATCCACATCATTAAAGTCACTTAGACTTTTAGGAGGCAGCTTTTTCCCAGGCATCTTTTGAGTGCCTTTCAATCTGAGGGGCTTATGTGTAGACACTACAGAAATATTAAAACAGAAGACCATATTCTGCTACTATTCATAGGACTTTTGCTGGCAAATATTTTTGTAGAAGTAGATTGCCAGATTCTTTTTCCTACTCTGCCTTAGTCTGGAAACTCCCATAATATCTATTCAAGATAAGTCGTCTTGTTGACATTTGATATAGTGGTGACATGGTTTCCAGCATCACAGCAATATGCATGTTTCAGCAAACTAAGAGAGGTATCGTTGATAATTTTAAATGAGAGAAATTAGCAATGTTCTATATTATTACAACTATATGATATTCTGGAGCAGCCCAAACTAGATATGAAAAGATCAATGGTGTCAGGGGATATGTGCTTGTGGGACACAGAAAGGTTTTCCCTAGGTTGTTCCCTAAATAGATGCAAAACCTAAGATGGCGCTTGCTAAGGCAATGGGGGTGGGTTGCCTAGAGGCTCTCTCCCTATGGACAAGAGCCAGCTAGAGCAATCCCACACTATTGTCTGTCTCACTCTAGGTGTGACCTACTTCCTGCTGATAAGGATAATGGATTATTTCCTTGAAGGAGAACCTAAACACAAGGTCAAGCCACCTCACGGATGACAGAAGTCAGACTGTTATCTTGAATCCGGGGTCCACCCACCTTGTCACATGTATACCCCTACCACCTCTCCTACCTATTGCCTGGACACCTCATTCGTCTCCATCCTTTCATGAGCACATGCCTATTGCACAGGCTCTACCCCTTACATATGTGGTTACCTGTAGTTAGGGGGACTTGCACATCCCTTAAATGTTTATATGACATGATTGGAAATATATTCACTCTCTCAGAGAGGACCTGAATGCTGAGATCTTGGCTTCTCATCATAGAGATGAGCATGCTACTATGAAATGTCTGACTCTTATTTTCTCTCTCCTACTCTCTATGACTTTAGTATGATCTTTATATATTATAATCGTACAATTGCACCTAAGGGTTGCTGTGGTTAGCAGAGGCTGTTTTATACTGACAGTGAGTGGAGTAGAGATATCTAACTGCATTTCTGCATGTAATAATGGAAACATGACATTAAACATTTGATAAAAATCAGGAAAATTACAACACAAAGAACAAAGTCTAATGTACACTATGGACTTTGATTAGAAATAATGTGTCGATATAAGTTTAGCAATTTTAAATACTAGAGTACCACACTAATGTGAATGTTCTGCTTCCTACATATTTTGCATATGAGGGGGAACCCACCCTCAAAAAAAAGAAAAGAAAAGAAAGGAAGGGAGGAAGAAAGAATGGAAGGAAGGAAGGAAGAAAAGAGTTTCAAAGGTCATAGCTTTTGTAATGTGCATTTTTCCTGCTGGGCAAGCATCATGCAAATTGCTCTGAGTTAGTGTACCCAGTGGCATCACCTGGAAATGTTCTGTCTGGTGATAGCGAACTTTTTTCATAAAAGCATTTTAACTAGATCCTCATTTTGGGTGGTGGCCAAATAAGAGAATGTGTCTGTGAAATTTTGTTTTCTGCTCAGGAAAAATGCCACAGAAACTGTTGTGATGTTGAATACGGCTAACAAGGACAGCACTATGGGAAAAACTTAGGTGTTTGGGTGGTTTTATTTTTTTTTTAAAGTAAAATATTGGTCAAAGACAAACCTTATTCTGCATATCCTTTGACAAAATCTGTGCATTTGTGCTCAAAGATTGGCGATGGACCATTGAAGAGATGTAGAAATTATATGGACTTTCTTAAAGCTTGATTCAGCTAATTTTAATAGGTGATTTGAGAATCAGAAGGGTTGCTGAAAATTTTGTGGCTTCTAAATGACCTGGAAAAAGAATATCTACTGGGAATATGTGGGGCTTTCAAAGATTAGCTTTGAAGAGCCCCAGACTTTCCTTTTGCTGAGGTCACTGCTGGTGATGAGACATGATGCTTTTCTTACTGCTCCAAAAGCAAGCATCAATCAAGCCAGTGTAAGATGCCAGCATCACCTCACCCCCCAAAATCTCGTCAACTGAAACCAAAGCTCACAATGATGTTCATTATTATTTTTTCTTCTTTTTTTTTTCATTTTTATTTTTAATGTGAGGGGGATAGTGTATTTGGAGTTTGTTCCACCAGGTCAGACCATTAATCAAGCTTTCTATTTGGAGGTTCTGAAAAGATTGCATAACAATGTGTTACCAAAAAGGGCTGATTTGTGGCAGATGGGGGACTGGTTTTCCTACCATGATAACACACCTGCTCATGCAGTCATCTCAGAGTGCCAGTTTTTGGCAAAAATCACCTTGCCTTTATTGCCCCACCCACCTTATCCACCTGACTTTGCTCCAAACAACTTCTTTTGTTTGTGGAAGGAAGAGGGACAGAAGGACAGAGATTTGATGATATAACATGTCCCCTGAAAATAAGCTGTAGGGTGTCTTCTTGTGGAAAAATAAATATAAGACTCTATCTTATATTCAGGGAAACACAGTAGCTAATATTAGTCCTTGAGGACTAGTTTCATTTCTCGGAAAGAGATATGAAGTTATGTTGCAAATTATGTAGATACAATGAAGGAAATAATTATGGTCACCTTAATACTCTCATACATTCTGTTCTCTTTTCGTCTTCCTCATAATCTACCTAGATTTGCAATTAAATATTGATTAATGTGTCTATTTGCTAATACCTAGCTTCCCCAAGGAGATGCAAGCTACACCAGAGCCAAGACCAGATCAGGTGCTGTTTAATCTGGATGCTTTCTCATGCCACTCGTTTTGGCATATTGTAGGCATTGAGTGAATGAATAATTAGTTACTGCCGGGCTAATTTGCCAGATTGATTCAGCATCTGAACAATGGCCAGGTGCCCCAGACAGATCTTGGAGTTGAATATCTACCAAGGAAAGTTATGGCTGATGACAGCTCAAATACACCTTCAGTTGCTGAAAAGGCCAGGAAAGGCAGACAATTGATAGACATGTTAAATCCTTTTAGAACATGCTTTGGAAAAGAGACTGGGGGTATGTAAGACCACCTATGTTGCCAATACCAATGAGTAGCTCATTTTCTCACTTGAAAAGGCAGTCTAAAATACAAAACCTTGAGGTGTTGATCCTGAAATTTTGAATCAACACATGTAGAATGAGGCTTAGACATTCTTATTCAAGGCAGTCAATGGGTGCGAATGTTTATTTTCCTTCTTGGCTCACAAAGAGTTCATTGCAGTCTTGTAGATACCAACAACATCTGTCACCAATCTGAACAACACTCTGTAAGGTGACTTACTTGCATGTCTGAGGTCCCAAGATTAGTTAGGAAGCATTCTCAGCTCAGGGATCTGGCTTCCAACTCTGCTGAATCTTCCACCAAATGTCCACACTTTCATACCCCTTGTTCTCACACTTCCTTCCATTCACCAATCCTAGGGCAACTATTTCTGCAGTTACTCTGTCCCATTAGTTTCCCTATTTTGCCTTTTCCTATGTGACCAATTTCCTACTTAAAGGCACTCCTTAAAATATCAGGTGTTGTTGGGTTTCCTAAATATAACTTGATGCATCTCTGCCTGAAGTTCTGAATTCAGTTGTCATTCTCATGGACTCCTGGCACATTTTCTTCTAGGTGACACTCCTGTGGGTATAAGTCCTGTTAGAATCATGCCTGTATGCACATTTATCCTTTGAAAACCCCAACTCAGTGTGATGCCATTAGAGCTGGGTAGATCTGGAGCACAGGGTCTTTCCAGCAACTTGTGAAACGTGTTGAACATACAAAACAACTGCAGAAGAAAACGTGGTTGTTTAGAATTTTGGAGGCTAATTTATCGGGCCTATGTAATGGGCCCTTCTATGCATAAAGCAGAAAAGCAATTTAACCCTAGTTGTTAGCCAAAACATCACTTAATAGCAATGAATGATTCAGGTTATTATGTATGTTGCTTTCTGCAACAAAAATAATTATGTTGGTTAAATTAAGGGATGTTTCACTCTGTTGCACACTGTCAAATCCTACAGATATAGAAGGAAGAACATAGTTTCAAGCATGGGTCTGATTTTATGATCCTTTGTAAAGACCCAATAATCGTCTAATAGCTATAAGGAGAATCTATGTACCAGTTAGACAAGGATAACTGTTTGTGACCAATGGTTTGTGAAGAAGTTGGAATGGCACACAGCTAAAGTTTTATAGCCAATCTTTACCTATGCCCTCACCCCTTTTACATAGCCATGAGCATAATCATAGCTTTCTAAAATCTTCACTCATTTTCAAATTATCTATGTAACACAAACATTATTGCATACAACTACTGAAGACCTAATCCTGGTTCAATGTGACTTCTTAACTTTGTAGAAAAATAAAATGATTAATTTTTCCACATTCCAAAATCCATCTGTATGATAGAGTCTAGCCTTGATAGACATCTACATAGATAGGAGTAATATGTCCTCCTCTTCCCCCATAATATATTGTCTGTCTATGGGAATTTGTCTTCCTTAGTTTATATTTAATGCTATTGACTTATATCTCCTAGTAGACTACAAGGTCTTCAGTATCAGCATAATTTTTTAAAACTATCTCTAAGCATGTATTTCAACTTATGGGGATTCCTTGTGTGTCTGACTTTTATTTTTCTCTCAAAAATAGCAGATTGAAACTTCATTTCTTACTATTATCATGATGGTATTCATGCTGATAAGAAATTGAACAGAAAAAGAGGGCTCTATGCTATTCCTTGAACCAATTGTAATATTTAATTTGAGTTTAGAAAAGTGGGTTGCTTTTCCAAGATCATGTGGCCAATCAATCCCAAAGTAGAGGCTAAAACTTTTTTCTGTGGGCACCAAAATAATTCTATTTAGCACTTCTTTTTTTGTGGGGGGCATCACTGCCCTCTGGTGCTCTTGGGAGCTACCCAGTGCTGCTTCTGAGAGCCACTGCTGGATTTGAATCGCCAAGCCCGCAGACTGCAGTCCCGCACTCAACCACTTACGCCACCCAGGCTCAGCCCTATTTAGCACTTCTTCAGTGCTCCTCCAGTATCAAAGGAAATAAAATGAAGCTTTATGTATCTTGTAAGTAGCCAGTTTACTGTTGGTCTTTTCTTTCGCTGCCATGGAGCAGATGCCAATTCACAGAGACCTATAGGACAGGGTAGAACTAACCCTGTGAATGTCTGAGTCTGTAACTCTTTATAGGAGCAGAAAACCCCATCTCTCTTTCATGCAGTAACTGGTGGCTTTGAACTACTGACTTTGCGGTTCGCAGGCCAACACATAATCATGACACAACCAAGACTGCCAATGTCTCTTGAAAACCTATAGTCACTGAGTCAATTAATTTCAAGTAAAAGGAGCCCTGATGGAACAGGGGTTACATGTTAGACTAAATCAGTACCTCAGTGGGAAAAAGATAAGACTTCCTCTTTCCCACAGACATATTATCTTAAAAATCATGTAGAGCAATTCATTATGACTATAACTGGTCTCTGTGACTATAATTGGGTTTGTATATGAGGGACTACATATTAGCAACAAATGCTTATATCAACTTCTTTCCTTAAGTCCCCATTGCCTAATAAAATGTGCTATTTTCATCAAACACTCTGCTCATAGCATATGTATTTTTCATAATGAATTCAGAGGTTGTAAATCTGTCACTTTTTACCAAGGGTTAAATAGTAGCAAAAGAACAAAATGCAACATTTGGATGTATGCAATGCAGACTATCCTTTTTTTTTTACTTGTTTTGTGTGTGGGGGAACCCATATTAGAGCAGAAATAACTTTGTAGTCTATAGTTTGTTGTTGTTGTTGAAATACACAAACTCAGAAAAGACTCTTTACAGAAAGTCACTATAAACTTTAAACTTGCAGCTTTTCTCACAGGTGACAAATATTGATATACAGATGTTTTGGGTACTTTATCTTTGGTTGTAACAAACACAAGGTACACTTAGAGGGTTTTAAAATTTTAATAGCAAAATGGAATTAAAGGATAATGGAATATTTGCATGAACTTTGTAATGGTAATGTTCTATTATAATTTGTCCTAAACTTTAAATAAAATGCCAAAGACAGGTTTGTAGGTAAAGATTGAAATCATCTTCCTTATCTCACAATCTTTCTGTAAATTCATAGTAAATATTTGAAAGAGAAGTAGGGCATAAAATTGACAAAACAAGGTGTCAGTATTTGGGGGTATTTAATCATAATATATGAGCAGTATGCTAACTAATGTCTCTAGAATCTAGATTATCACTAGCGATCTTTTTTTTTTTTTTTTTGGTGGGGGGGCATCACTGCTCTCGGTGGCGGGAGTAGGAGGCCCAGCCCCACTGCTGGAATTGAACCTCCGTCCTAGTGGGCCGCAGTCCTGCGCACAACCACTACGCCATCGGGGCTCAGCCCCATCACTGGTGATCTTATTGAAATGCAGTTTCTGATTATTGGGCTTAAAACAAGTTTTGAAGATATGCATTCCTTACAAGCTGCCAGGTGATATTGATTGGTTGTACAGATACCATGGTTTGAAAGTTAATTTGGGAGATTATGTCATTCCCTAAAATGTGCTGTTTATCTCTGTAATGGCTTATACTTTCACTACTTGATTTATGTCAAACTTGGCTGTTGTGTTGCTTTGGTCCTGAAATGGGCAGAAGTTTATCTGCTGTATCCTCAGAGACTTGAAATGATCTTTTCATTCTACAGTGAAACTTGTAATAGAGGTGGCTCCATCAGTCTGGGACTGGGAATAGAGACCAAAAAATGTGTAGTCTACTTCCTAGAGAGATTGCTTGCATGAGACATGTAAGACTTTCACTAATATAAACCACTGAGCTTTGGCAGAGTATGTCCACATAACTCAATATATTCCAGCTGATATAAATATGTTATATGGTACTATGCCAAGCTTATAAAACTATTGCTATCACTTATTTGATTGGGAACTTTGACCAAAATATTTAACAATTCTATACTTCTGCTATATCATATGTTAAATGATAATAAAGAACCCTTGCCTGAATGTCAAGGTCTGGCTCTCTTGGAATGTATTCTTTCCCTAGTATGTATGAATCTGCATGTCTTCTGGATTCAAGATTCTTCCCCCCCAAACCACTACATTTTTCTTTAAGAAAAGTCATTATTTAAAAATAAGGGCTTATATTCACTTCCTGTCAGTTTGATATCATGCTAAAAAATCTGCATTTAAACCTCAGATAGACTGAATCAGAATCTACAATTTTTAGGGATCCCCAGTTCATTCTTATAGATTTTTATAAACATTTATGTCTAATAGAGTTTATAAGAATCAAATGAGGATTTTATTAAAATGTAGACTCTATATGGAGTTACAATGTAAATTCTCAATATTGGTTAAATGGTAATTAATTGGTTCAAAACCTAGTGAAGAAGTCATTGTTAGCCTAGGCCAGCCTACATACAAGGATATTGACATCAACACCCATATCCAAATATTGGGGTGAGGAGGGTGTGCCAAATATTGCTGTGGGGAGGGGGGGAGTGGAGAAAGATTTAAAGAGATATATAACCCTAAGCATGGTACTATTGAAGCAAATCCTGTAAAAGCTATGGGACAGTAAATACTGTCCTTATCTTCTCTTAGGTATTTGCAATTGTCAACAAAATGTTCACTTTGGAATTGTTTTCACCCAGACCTGGATCAAAGATTATAGTTACCAGGGAAAAAGGGGTAGTTTTGCTCATCAATAATCATCTTTTCATGTCCTAGATTACAAAGCACATATTTATTAGATATAGTGGCCATAATACATTTCAGGGGATTTCTCATTGTTCTTCAAAAGCTGGACTTTGTTGGCCCACAATACCTCGCAAATTGTCACATAAAATAGATCTATTTGAGTTCCAAGTTAGGCAACTGGAAATAATTTGTTGAAAAATAACAAGCCAGTCCACAGTGTTCTATTTAGTGGGGATATTGCCTAAGGAAGGCCAAAGAATAATCAATTCTTTTGAGCTTTGGAATTGGAGGGGAATATTGCAAATGTCATGGACTGCTAATGGGACAAAAAATATCTTTCTTGGAGAGGTATAAGCAGAATGCTTCTTAAAGGCAAGAGTGCTCATTCACTTTGGACATGTTGACAACAGAGATCAGGTCCCTGGAGAAGGACATCATGCTTCCTAAAGTAAAGGAGGAGCAAACAAAAAGGAATGTCCTCAATGAAATGGGTTGTCTCAGGGATTGCAACACTAGGTTCAAGCATAAGAACCATTGTGAGGATGGTGTAGAAAGAGGTGGTGTTCATTTGGTTACTCATAAAGTCTTTGCAAACATAATGTTGTTTTAGATTTCTATTTAAAATATCTATGTAGGGCTGAGCCCCAGTGGCGTAGTGGTTATGCGCGGGACTGTGGCCCACTGGGACGGAGGTTCAATTCCAGCAGTGGGGCTGGGTCTCCTACTCCCACCACTGGAGAGCAGTGATGCCCACACACAAAAAAATAAAATAAAATAAAATATGTGTGTAAATCTTTTTAAACCATATATAATGTCTCAGTTTTAAAATGTTATGTATATTTCCAGAAAATGAATCTGAAACAATTGAATATATATAAAAAAGAATTTGACCTATACCTTGCAATATACAAAAATTAACATAAGATAAATGTTGATATTTTAAAATCCTTAAAAGATAAATGATAAATTAAATTTATCCTACTATGAACACTTAGTCTCTGTGAATGATACTTTTATTTTATTTTATTTTTGTGGCATCACTGCTCCTGGAGAGCTGCTGCTGGATTTGAACCATCAACCCTGGGGCCACAGTCCCACACACAAACCACTAAGCCACCAGGGCTCAGCCATGAGTGATACTCTTTTTTCTGTTTTTTTTTTTTTTTTTT